>JAURVB010013092.1:0-149393 GCA_033002965.1 Piper betle
ATTAACCTTCTTTTTAGCCGATTAATATCCACATGAATTAAATACTCATAACTATCTTAATATTTAAAAAATAAATTAATTTCTAGAAAAGATGCTACTTTGGCAGCATATTATAGTCCTTAATAAATTTTAAAATATTAATTATGACTTAACAAAAAGGTTATAAAAAAAAATCTTTATGTGGGAGTTTCCAAAATTATAACCTTTTGTAACACTAATGTTGTGCATGATGACATGGTGATTCTTTCTGATTGTGAGAATGATTGTTTGACGGCTGATTGTGATGCTAGTTGGGTAGTTGGCTGAGGAGCATCATTTCATGCAACTCCAAACAGAAATTTCTTTGTTACCTATGAATCTTCAGATTTGGGTATAGTGAAGATGGGAAATAGTGATACTTCCAAAATTGTGGGACTTGGAGATGTGCATATAGTAACAAATATGGATTACAGATTGGTGCTTAAAAATGTCACACATATTCCAGATTTGAGGATGAGTT
The DNA here is from genome assembly GCA_033002965.1 of Piper betle. Lineage (NCBI taxonomy): Eukaryota > Viridiplantae > Streptophyta > Magnoliopsida > Piperales > Piperaceae > Piper > Piper betle. The sequence continues at coordinate 500 of JAURVB010013092.1, forward strand.
TGTTTTCAATCGAAGTGCTTGATGATGAAGGATTTGGTTCAAAATTTGCATAAGGTGTGTGGAAACTTGTGAAAGGTTCTCTTGTTGTTGCTAAAGGGAAGAAGTGTTGCAGTTTGTACAAAACTTAGACGAGTCTAGTTCGAGGGGAGGTTAATATCTCCTCATTTGATTCCACTGCTGATTTATGACATTATCGATTGAGACACATTAGTGAGAAGGGACTAGAGACTTTGAAGAAGTTAAATTTCCTTCCCAAGGTCAAGTACGTCATAATTAGTCCTTGTGACCATTGTTTGGTCAGGAAACAACGTAGGACATCTTTTGTAAGCACAAGTACAAAGAAGCCAAAAGTTCTTGAGTTGGTACACTCTAATGTGTGTGGGCCTATGGAGGTAAAATCTCTTGGCGGTTCTATTTATTTTATCACTTTTATTAATCATACTTCTAGGAAGGTGTGAGCTTATGTTATGAAAAATAAAAGTGATGCTTTTGGGGTGAAGCCATGAGCACAACTTGTTATTTAATCAACAGATCTCCCACACATGCTCTGGATAGTGACATACCAGAAAGGGCTTGGGGTGACAAAAAGGTCATTTATTCTCATTTGAGAGTCTTTGGTTGTAAAACCTTTGCACATGTGCCCAAGGAGCAAAGGGCTAAGCTTGACTCTAGAGCCGTGTAATGTATTTTTCTGGGATATAGTGATAATAAATTTGGATACAAACTTTGGGATCCTAAGAATAGAAAACTGATTCGAAGCAGAGATGTAGTTTTCAAGGAGGATCAAACAGTTGTGGACTTTGGCAAGGAAGAAGTTCCTCAAACTAAATCTCAGGAAAGCTTGGAAAAGATAAAAGATCCTTCAACCTCAGCTAGAAGTGAAGAGGTGGCTCTGGATGACACAATTATTTCCCCACTAAGTGATGACGAGGGTGAGGATGTTGTGTCTGGTGACATTTCTAATGAGTTTATTAATGATGTTGGACAAGAACATGGAGATTCTGATCAAGGGTAGCCAACTAATGTGAGGAGATCAGCTCATGAACCAGTTCCATCAACAAGATATCCATCATTATAATATGTGACAATTACTGAATATGGAGAACTAGAAAATTTCAGTGAGGCCAAAGCTCATGTAGAAAAGAAAAAGAGGTTGAAGGCAATGCAAGATAAGATGAAATCTTTACATAATAATCACACCTATGAGTTGGTGAATCTTTCTCAAGTGAAGAGAGTATTGAGGAATAAATGGGTTTACATGATCAAATATGAAGAAAATAATACACAACCAAGGTACAAGGCAAGGTTGGTAGTGAAGGGCTTCAGACAGAAGAAAGGTATTGATTTCAATGAAATTTTTCTCCTGTTGTTAGAATGTTTTCTATTAGAATTGTTCTGGCTTTGGCTGCAAGTTTGGATTTGGAAGTTGAACAGTTAAATTTGAAGACGACATTGCTTCATGGTGATCTTGAGGAGACTATATATATGGAGCAACCAGAGGGTTTTAAAGTCAGAGGAAAAGAATAGATGGTGTAAAGACTGAAAAAGAGTTTGTATGGTTTGAAGTAAGCTCCTAGATAGTGGTATAAAAAGTTTGATTTTTTTATGGAAAAGAATGGGTACAAGAAATCTGTTTCTGATCACTGTGTGTTTTATCAAGAGGTTTGATAATGATGACTTTGTTATTCTGTTGCCTTATGTGGATGACATGTTGATTGTAGGACATGATAGAGCAAGATTGCAAGCTTAAAGAAGAACTTGAACAAATCCTTTACAATGAAGGATTTGGGACCGGCAAAGCAAATCTTAGGAATGTCTATTTGGCGTGACAGGGGAGCTAGAAAGCTTTGGGTGTCACAACAAAAGTACATAGAAAAGGTACTTGAACAATTTAACATAAAAGATGCAAAGCCGATTGGAGTTCCACTTGGGGGTCACTTCAAGTTGAAGAAAAGTGATTTAAGTGAAACATAAATGAAGGAAATGAGAAAGGTTCCTTATGCTTTTGCAGTTGATAGTTTGATGTATGCTATGGTTTGTAGAAGGCCTGATATAGCATATGCAGTGGGAATGGTTAGCAGACATTTAGCAAATCCGAGTAAAGAATATTGGCAAGCAGTTAAATGGATAATGAGGTACTTGAGAGGTACGTCCAAAATGTGTTTGTGTTTTGGAAGTGATAAACCTTTATTGGTTGGCTACACTGATGCAGACATGGCATGTGACTTGGAAACAAGAAGGTCAACATATGGGTTTATTGTCAATTTTGCTAATGGGGCTGTGTCTTGGCAGTCTAGGTTACAAAAGTGTGTTGCATTATCCACAACTAAAGCAGAATTTATTACTGCTACATAGGCTTACAAAGAGATGCTATGGATTAAGAGATTTTTGAATGAAATTAGCATTGAAAAGGAGAGATATATTGTACACTGTGATAGCCAGAGTGTAATTCACGTGAGTAAGAATTCAAGTTTTCAATGAAGGAGCAAACAAATTGATGTGAGATATCACTAGATAAGAGATGTGTTAGAAAGTAAATTTCTTGAGCTAAAAAATTCATACTTAAAGGAATGTTTCAGATATGATGACTAAAGGTGTGTTAAAGGAGAAACATGTTTACTGCAGGAATGGAGCATGCATGGATGGAACTTCCCATGTTGGCTAAAAGTATTTCATGGAGTTGGGAAGGGGAGGTTTGTTGGGTTGTCCATCCTCCGTAAATACATGAACTTACAACCATATTTTGGGCAAAAAACCAAGATTTTCCAAATTTGGTTAGTTGAATGGAATAAAAACAACATACAACGCTTTTCTTCTTTAGTTTTTTGGTTTTTGGGTTTTGGAGAAAAAACTATTGCTGGAAAGGGAGAAAAAATTGTATGGATTGAAGAAAGGTGAATGCTTTGTTGAGATTGGTTTGCAATCGTCAATAGTAACTTTACCAAGTTCTTAATATGTAATATTTTTTCTTTATTGTCTTCTATGATTTTATATTAATTTTGTAGAAAGTATAGTAAATTGGTATTGAGGGGTTTGTTCTCCTATAGATCTATTTTGTATTAAAATTATGATATAATGAATTTGATTTGGCCATTTGCCCCGTAGTTTTTTCTCTAAATTTGAGATTTTTTATTTAAAATTATCTTGTCGTCTCTCTTTATTTACTTGGTACTTCTCATCCTTATGTGTTGAAATATGGGATTTGTATTTGGTTTGTTTGGTTAATCTTAATAAGTGATATCAAAGTTAAGAGGTTTACAAGTTTTGGTTATTGATATTTGACTTCTACTTGCGGAATCTTCAATGGATTTTTACTTGCTTTCTTGTTCAAAATGGCCACCCTTAATTTTATCTTCTCATACAAATAAGATTGATGAAAATTATATAGGGGGTTATCAAAGCAAGGTTGTTTTTGGGGAGAGGCTCAGATCGTCCACTCCCGGTGCCCTGGGCAAGTATGGATAAAATAAAATATGTGGAAATCCGGAAGAGAAGTTTTAGAGGCAGAGGGGAGAGCCACACATGGATGGAAGGAAGAAGCCCTTCACATTTATTGCGCGCCTTGTTTGAGTTTGATTGCAAAGTAAATGTGGAGGGGAAGACCAAATAATCATTTCACACCTCTCGCTTGAAAACCCATTAAATCACGTACCGTGTAAAATCGTGTTTTAAACCTTGATACTTCGTTCTACTCCTTCCCAGCTGCACTTCAATTTGTATAGACCTTACCTTACAACAACGTTGACCTTGATACATCTCATTGTTGGAGTCGTCAATGGAAATAGCTCTTTGCATGAACAAAAGGACAATTACACAGCTGGGATTCCGAATAATCTATGCACGCTAGTCTTTTTTATTTGATGAATCGGTTGTTGGAAGCTTAGAGCGACCGAGACTGGTTTATTCATTGGAAAAAAAGGCTTGTATTATTATGATCGATCATAAACAAATAAAGTTCATTGATGCCAATTCAACAGTTGAGCTAAACTAATTGAGAAAATTAGAAAATGGCTGCTCTATTAGCTGTCAAGCTCCTTCAAATCGTTTATATATGCCTGATCGACAGTTACGGCCAAAGTAGGACTCCGTCATGGCCAACGCTTCTAGGTACTGATAATAATTTATGGAAAATTTTTTGGCTCCTCCCATGGACATTCGATGGGGAGGCCTCGAGACGATCAACGAACATCAGCGTCTCCATTGAGAGGAGTCGTCCAACCCCATTCTAATATATGATATGTTATTGCAAAATTTTTTTTGCAACGCCCTTGTTTTACTCTAAATACGTCATGATCCAAGTAATTTATTTGTGAAGAGATAATACAAACATGCTTACAACGAAAGAACTTAAGCTTAATTAAACGGTAAACAACCTCTTTAAAATATATAAAAAAATAGATTGAAAAGAATTTGGGTTGCCGGAAAATGAGAAACGGGAGTTTTTCTGTGTATAGAAGCTGAAGATGGGAGAGTAGAAGGTAAAAAAGGTTAGTTCATTACATTGTCGGGAGGAAGTAAAACCCACCTTCTTCACTCGTCTTCACTGCACTTATTCTTAAAAACAAAAGATCATCTCCCACCACCCACCTCCCCGCGGCTTCTACTTAAGTTCTTAAGTTTGTATTCACAATCTCAGTTAAGAAGAATACTAAAAAACTCAATTTCTATATTTTTCTTCCTTACTTTTACGTCACCTCAAAACCCGTATTCTCTTCTCGTATTAATTCGCTTTAAAAGCCCATCTCCTCATCATCACTCGGGTAATTTTCGTAATCAAAAAACAGTGCCACCTTATTTACTTTCCTTCCGTGCCTACACCGACAAAATACAAAGTAGGGGTAAATTAAATCAGCACTATAATCAGTCAAAAGTTGTTGAATATTGCAACATGATCATCTCATCTGGTATGCCTGGAACAAAAAAAGATGACCGTCTCTTCGACCAATCGGGCAGAAACTCCGGAAACTATGGGAGGAGACCTCCGGTTGCAGCTTGTTTGAATTTTGGCATCTTATAAAATTGGGATCACCATGTTCATTCCCGCAGCCAAATCATGAAAGCTGATGAGAACCACACACATCGACGCCCCTCAAATGGGACAAAGATTAAAGGCATGAAGCCGTTCTCTTTTTTACCGAGCACATCCAAACTTGTAACTCTGTTTTCCTGCAAGCGGAGTCTTCACTAGATTTTTACTTGCTTTCATGTTCAACATAGCCACCTTTAATTTAATCTTCTTTACCGGCGTAAAAATGTGTGGAAGGGAAAACGAAGAGATCAATTCACACCTCACGCTTGAAAACCCATTAAATCACGTACAGTGAAAATTCAGGTTTTGAACCTTGAAAACTACGATTACTCACCACTACGTTTGTATGCCCCATTTGATTTAAGTGAAAGAATTTGAAAAATATCGTTCAGGCGCAGCAATAAAATTTTTTTATGCTTCAAATAAGCCCAGTTCAATTGGTCACTCACAACGATTCACTCTTTATTCATGAAGACAGATGACTACATTACAACTGCATCAAAATCCTGCCGCCGTGCAATCCAACTGGACAGGGCAACAGAAATTTCATACCTATATCAAAAGTAAACTTCACCATTATGTTTCTTACACAGGCTTATAAAACTCAATGGGTTGTGATATATTTAATTCTTTTTTCACTCTGCACAGCTGTAGCACTCTTCGCCGAGGCGCTCCTGAAACCCAGTATCTTATTAAGAGCATTCACATAAGCACGAACACTGGATACAACAATGTCCATTCCTGCTCCACCCCCACTGCAAGATGCAAAGGTTACAACGTAAAAAGCACGTTGTTAACAAAAGAATAACAAAAAATAAAAATGAAATTAGCAAGATTTAAAAGACACCATGGTGTAAAGTAAAGGTTTGATGCATAAATAATTCACGTGGCCAACCTAAAAGACCGGCAGACACTTTTGCCCGTTTGGGGATTAGTAGATATGTGACTACCGTTTTGTCCCTGTATGACAACTCTTGTAAAGGCAAGCGCATCAATTCCTTCAGTCACTGAGCTCATAGAATATTCCAATAGCGTTACTGGCAACTGTCAAACATGAATAAAACAGATAAGAAATCTTAACCTATATCATCAGCATAATCATAGAACTACTATAGAGGGAAAGTAGTTCTTAGCTTTTATATCGTAAATGACACAAAAATCCATGCAAACAAAAAGAGAAATATTTATATATGCTATTTTTAGCGCAACCCATGGAAGAGGGGAAAATACTATTATCATCACTATTACATACTTATAATACCCGTTTAAGAAAAAGTTTGAGGTGACAAATATTTGAGGAACATCAATAGGAGAGATCTCATATTTCCACCAACAGAAGCTTATTTTACCATGATTGATTGAGTATAGGAACAGTTTCATAGTTTCAGCTCTCTGAGTATTATTAGAAGGCACTTATTAGCTGCAAGAAAATATGGCAGCCACAAGCCACCAAATATTGAAGCTAAGACTTTCAAGGCAAGAAGAGACAAAACGAGGTTGTGGAAGAAAACAGTTCAGCAAAGGTTTGTGATGCTTACTACTGACACAATTAACTCATGATCTCCCAAAATGCAGAGCACATTGATTAATCAGGTCCATTCAAATTTGTAAATAAAAAATTCAGAAAACAACAAATTACAAGTGGATGGTAAGAATTTGATAGTAATAAATCGGTAAGGTCTTTCCACTTATAAGAAGAGGGAACTGAGGAGAAAACCAGAGTTCACAATGCAATCATTCCGTTACTCGTGAAGTGGGACAGGAGAAAAGAAGAAAAATAGGATTATTGTGAATGCATGAAGTAAAGAAGAAGAAAAACAGAATATATGATGGGATTATTCTGTTTGCATGATGTCAGAACTGGAGGAAAGCCAGAGTACATCAAGAACAAACAAATTCTAAACCATAATGTCCAACCCTCACCTCAACAATGCTATCTATAGCTTTGTAGGCTGCATCAACAGGCCCTGTCCCCACTGAACACGCAATATATTCAGTCCCATCAGTACTTAGCAACTTAACGGTTGCAGTAGATAGACCAAGGGTTCCGCATGTGGCCTACATGTAAAGTGTATGAAAAAAAATCCTTAACGGTGATGAAGAGAAATAATTATGCCATAGTTCAAAAGCTACTGAAACTCTACGCAAAACCACCTGGAGATCACCAAGAGACCAGACAACTTCCGGCTGAAAAATCTCATCTGAGACTAGTGCTTCTATGTCATTATCAGTAATATGCTGACAGCAAAATATGCTTAGATTTAATTCTAAAATTAATAAGCTCATAAAATTATAATCTTCTTTAACATAAATCCTAACGTCAAGTCAGACTAACCTTTTTCTTTTCTGCAACAGCTTTAAAGCGCCAAAAGATGTCATCAAGTTCTCTATCATCTAATTCATACCCAAGCTAAAACTAACAGAGTTCAGTAAGCAATATTCACAAAAGAGAAAAGAATCAGAACAGATAAAAAGTGTCCAAACAAATCTATCTATATAAATAAAGCAAAATATTTTTAACCAAAAATCACCATGTGTGTAAAAATATTATGAAAATCCTTTCTTTCCTATCATTTGTCACATATGGGTTTTATCTATAACAGTATTACCCTTCATTTCCTATTTGAAAAAGTATTATTTATTACCAATGGAATTAGTTTCCGATCAACCAGAATAATTTAAATTACAATTTATCCTTTTTATGATTACAAATAATCGTAGAAAATTATAATCACCTAGAATTAGGCCTTATCTAGAGTGTAACAATTTTAAATTAGATCAAAATCTTCAATCAACTAATTAATAAATAACAATTTAATGTATTATATTCTAATATATTTTAGATTTATGTAAAAATTGAATAATTTGATATAAAAATAATATGCAATCAAAAAAAAAATTGTTGCTCATTACATGGGACAGTGAATAGGTAGCTAGAGCACACAGACACCCAGCCCATTTAAAGGAATTACCTCCACGAGTCTGCTCCTTAAAGCATGCCGACCACTATATACATAAAAACAAAATGAAAATTAGAATCCGTTTGACAAAAAATTAGAACAAAACCACGAGATCTTAATACAAATAGTGAAAAAATGATTGATAAGCTACTCAAAGAAAAAGAATAACATTGTGCTCTTCATTTTTTCAGGCATTTTTGCAATATTGTGACCAAGAGGTCTCAGGTCCGAGTTGTACAGCCAGCCTCTTGCAAAAATTCAGGGTGAGGCTGCTACAATAGACCCTTACCCTCCCCGGAACTGTATATGTGAGAGCCTTCGTGTATTAGACTGCCCTTTTTACAACTGTGTTACTTGAAATGCATCAATGATGAAGTGATCTGGGTATAAAGATAAAAAGTGTTTGCTTAAATTAACTGAAAGGGTCATAGAAATCTATAAAGACTCTTCCCCTAGCATCAGCAATACAAGGAAAATGGAACATAAATTTATGATAGTTCCCATGCCATTTTTACAGATATTTCCATGTGAGATGAACAAATAGCTCCTCACCTAAGCTTGCCAAGTACTATACCAGAATCGTTATTACGAGTCAAGCCAATATCTTCTGGAGACATAATCTCATATGTAGATTTGTGTTTAAGCATTCCATCCTAGACCATAGCAAATCTAAAAATGTTACCAATCACTGTTAAAAGAAATAAATTGACTAGTAAGCAAGCAAGAAGACCATATACAAAGATTTGCACCAACATGTGACCCTACCTGGTGGATCCCACTTTCATGAGCAAAGGCATTAGCTCCAACAATAGCCTTATGGGGTTGAACCACAAGTCCAGTATATTCTGCAACCTTCAAAGATTAAATAATTTTTTAAAAATAAAAAGAAAGAAAAAATTAATAGCAGAAGCAAATAAACCTAATTGCAAGGTAATAAAACAGGCAGTAAAACTTGAAAACAAACAAGAAAATACCATTTTACTCGCCATTACAATATGTCTAGTGTTGATCCCAGTATGCAGGCCACCAGCAAGCTGCTTACCTCGACACTTTATAGCCATAACCACCTAGCCATGAAGAGCTATAATCTGTTCATATATAAAAATTATGCAAACAGCCGGCATCCAATTGCAAAAATAATCTAGCCACCTCCTCTAAGGAAGCATTTCCAGCTCTTTCACCTATACCATTGATGGTCACCTCCAGCTGCCTTGCACCCGCATAGGCACCCTGGATGGAGACGATTCAATCATCAGCTTCTATATATGCCTTATCGGCCATAAAGAAGCAGGTATACAAGGAAAAAATTAAAATATAGGCATACAGCTAATGTATTGGCCGTAGCTAGTCCAAGATCATTCTGGCAGTGTGTTGAAATAATAACATTCTCTATCCCAGGAGTGTTAGCTTTAATATCAGCAATTAACTTCCCAAATTCGTCAGGCCAAGTGATTCCAACAGTATCAGGAATGTTGAGAGTGGTAGCCCCAGCTTTAATGACCTCTCCAAGTATAAGATAAAGATATTCTCTGTCAGATCTGATTCAACCAAGAAAATAGGATAGAACCACATTGTCATATGCTACTTTCAAAAGTAAATTGCAAAGGAAACATTTTTCTTTTGACCAAAACTAAAGACAGAAAATAAATCAGAATTAAAAGCTTGTATAACCACACCAGAGTATCCATAAGCAAGTTTGCCAATATCATATTGATTGTTGTAAGGAGAGAAAAAAGTTAAATTACAAAACAGCATAGTGAAGAGATCAAGAGATTCAGTAAAAAGAAAAAGGAATGTAGAAACAAAATTTATAAATTACAGAATTAAAGGTCACACCTTCCAGCATCTTCAGGGCTAAACTCAACATCATCGCAGCCAAGGCTTCGGGCATAAGCAACCATCTCTCTGGCAATGGCGACAACCTCTTCCTTGGATTTCCTGAGCTTGTGCATCAAATGTATGTCACTGGTGGCTATGAAGGTGTGAATTCTAGGCCTCTTGGCATGCTGGACGGCCTCCCAAGCAGCATCAATATCAGCCTTATTGCACCTGGAGAGGCCACAAATGACAGGAACATGGTCGTCATCGCCGACATTGTTGCCAACCTCCCTGGCAATGGACTTGACGGCCTCTAAGTCATCTCTGGAGGCAGCCGGGAAGCCAGCCTCGATGATGTCAACACCCAAACGAGCCAACTGGCGGGCGACATCCAACTTCTCCTTGATGGTCATGGTGGCACCGGGTGACTGCTCGCCGTCGCGCAGGGTGGTGTCAAAGATGCGGACATAGGCAGGGTCGGAGATGTGGTTGGGTACGTAGGAAGGTCGAGCGGCGGCAATAGAGCATTTGGTAGAGACATGGCGGAGCTTGGACGGGGCGGCGACGGCCAAGCAGGAGGGTCTGGGATGGACGAAGATGGAAGGGGACGTGGTGAATGAGGAAGGTGAAGGTGTACAGACTTCAACATAAGCTTTAAGTTTGGGCGCACTCAACAAGGAAGAAGCCATGACTGCAGCAACAGAATTTTATATGTTTATTTTTTAAAAAAATTTTAAAGCAATTATTCAAATCCCTCCCCTTCCCTCCCTTCTCCTCTCCACTCGAAGAAGAAGGCTGGAGTTTACACAATGGCAGCTGTACATACATAAAACAAAGGGCTGCAACTTCTTCAACTACCCGAAACAAAAAAACAAAAAAAGCAGCAAAGAATAGACAGAGTAGCGGACTAGTTTGGTGAGGGAGGGCACACAAATCCTCAAACAATAATAATACTAAAGGTTGTTAGTATGAACTGTGTAGAAGAAGAAGAAGAAGAAGAAGAAGAAGAAGAGGAGGAGGGATTACCAGGAACGACGGCGGCGGCGGGGCGGAGGGTTTACAAAACTCGACCTCACCCTTCCCGTTTTCTTCCTCTCTTTTTTTCAAAAAAAAAAACTTTAATTTATTTGCGTCGGAAAATTTTGCTCTTTACTAGGCTTGGGTCCCACTGTGGGAAGGGTTTTATAGTTTTTATTAACCGGGGCTGTTAAACTTAATCCCCCAACTCCCGCCGTCGCCGCCGCCGCCGCCGCGACCAGTATCCTCAGCCGGTGAGCCCGTCATCGATCTTCTTCCTCTATTTCACGACCCTATCTATTGTCCGACTCACTCGTCTCGGGCTGACAATCTTTTGTTTCCTCTTGACGGCGCCGCTTCCATTCCTTCTCTGCGCTTCTCCTTTCCCTCCCATACCTCCATCATTTTCTCCACCACTTCGGGAGTCCTCAATAAAATTATTAAGACGAGCTAATAGTTTAGATTTTTTCCCTCAATGTTATGTGCCAATTACTTGACTTGCAAGAGTCTTATTGGTCAATGATTAAGCTTATTTTGCATTTTGTATTAGCAAATTTCGCTATTATCAGTAGTGATGTCTCGGTTGTTTTTTTGCTTGTAGGAGATTGCATTGGTTAATGTCCTTATTCTACTGAAGTATCATTATTTATTGTTTTCATTAGCGGGCGCCAAAATTTGCGGTAATTGGGAAACGATAACCTTAACGAAAATTGCTTTTTTATTGGTAGTTCCTTCTTTTTAAGTTTTCTTGTGCTGTTGAGGATAAGCATTTCGTGCTTCTGGTATGCGATTGTCGTAGTTTTTGACTTATTGCCTCATCTTTGAATGCCTTGTTATAACGTAAACAGTTTTTGAAGCTTTTGGAGGCTCAAGTTTCAATCTATGGCACTCAGAGGTGTATGGCAGCTCCAGAAGCTGATCGTTAGTTACTGTGATTGGGGAGGCAGTAGCCGTGGTATCAGGTATTCTTCAGGAACCACATATATAAATCATAAGCGCTGGATGCAATAATTTTACAACTTCTTCTTTTAGTTACTGTTATGTGTTAGATTACTGGAGAAGCTATCATATTGATGCACTTCTTACCCTGCCCACATTGCCGCCCAGATGCTATGTATTAAATCCTCATTTTAGTTCTCTCATGGCCTTAAACATTTATGACAACAAAAATCAGTCGAAGTTTTAGTTCTCTCATGGCCTTAAACATTTATGACAGCAAAAATCAATCGAAGTTTATATGCTAACTTCTGAAATTTATTGATCCGGTAAAAGTGTAAAATGCTTTGTATGGACTACAAAGTTCTCCCCTGTCGATTGAAAATGTTTTGATTGCTGAGTTATTGTTGACAGGTCCTTTATGGAATCCGTTTTACCTACTTTTAAAGAAAGTAATCCCCAGCTAGAGGTGGTAACTGAACTTATTCGTGGTCAACATCCACACCTGAAGGCCTTTTACAGTAAGTCAAACTAATGGTTAAGCTATATTGTATCACCTATTATGTCATTGTATCTTGGTTGAGTTCTTTATTGATTTTGTTTCTTTCTTTTTACACCTATTAATCTTTTGTTTTCTCTTTGAGCGCTTACAGCCTTTGAGCATCAAAATTGTTTAGTGACCAAAACTATCACCCCACAAAGCATTGTGTATATTAGTCCTCACGAAGCATTATGTATATATTTGTCTTGCCAAAAAATGACAAGTCATACCTGTAGCTTGCTACGTAATATGCTTGATAATAGATTACAAATTGTTTGAGATGCTTCCTGGATGAATTTATTTTTCAGAGAACAAGAGCCAGCGAGTGGTATGCGTGAGGAATATGCCACCAGATGAAGTACTACTACATGCTACGAGGTTAAGAAATGCATTGGGAAGAAAAGTGGTGAAGTTGAAAACCAGGCATGTAACTAAGCATCCTAGTGTGCAAGGTACTTGGACAACGGACTTGAAACTGTAATGTGGATCGGCCAGTTTCCTATGACGAGAAATAGAAGAAGTTGAGTTACTAATTGATGCTTTGTTAACGCTATGAGGCTTTGCTTTGTGATATGGACCGCAACTTGTACTAATGCCACCTTTCATTTTATGACTCGTTTCATTGAACGAAGGTTTCTACTGATTTGAAGGTAAATTTGCTCGTCAGGTTGATGGAAGGTATTTTTTGCAAGACAAACTTGTATTGTTCTTGCCCTGGAAATTCAAAGATTAACCAACCAAATCGTCACTCATAATTTCAGTCCTTATTTCGTTGTTGGGCATTTCTAAGTTGTCAATGCCATTGTTTGGAGCACCTTTGCCATTTATGCTCTGGTTAGCGGAGCGTAGAATAAGGACTTCATTGCTTCTAGATTCATGGTTGTATTAATATTTTGAGTTAATTAAATCACTAACCTCGAAGCCTTCATTGCTGGCGGAGTAAAAAATAAATGAATTATGTACCATTGCAGACATTAGAGGAAAAATGACTAACTATAAGCACCATTGCAGACGCACTAACTTCGATTCCCATCAAAATTTGGTAAAAAAAGTTTTATCCAAACAGAACATTCAAAAAGAGCTAAAATCAATCTTCGTTAGGGCAAAGAAAGCCAGAACGAATTATGGTTCTAGCACATGGGAAGGCCAACTCTATGTTCCAGGAAAAACGAAGAAGTAGTATTCTCAACTGCCAGCAAATAAACCAAAAAAGAAAGGAAAATTACTAAAAAATTCTTACCAGACAGTCACTTCGTTCGAGCAGTTTTGATGCGAACAACCATCGCCAAGACCAAGATGCTTAACTCTCTATGCAAGTAGTTTAGTAGTTATAAACTAGCGGACATGAATTTCCTGCCACAATTTTTCTCCTAAACTTGATATTTCGCCACTGCAAAAATATACTCTCGACTCCTCTGCCATGAAAGACATACTTCCCCACAAAATCCGACTAGGTTTAGCTTTCCATTTCCAAATAACTCTAAACTTCAATAACATACTTACATTAACGAAATATTTTCACCAATCCTCAACTCCTAATCCAAATATTCATAAAAAAGAAGCATCTTATTTGCATTGCCTCCGGTTTAAAGCAATACTAAAGAAGATGAATTTCCAAATCTTATAACATAATCCTAATGTAACAATATCCGCTTTTAAACACCATATGTACATCATGCATGTATTCTTTTTACGACTGGACTGGATAAAGAGAACGCCACAAGGTACACGGCACGGCGATGATTTGCACCATCTCAAGCTTAATCATCATTCAATAGATCCGTGAACACAGAGGCTATGCATTCAATATTCAATATCGAGCAGGTATTTTGAAAAGGAAAACTACCTAGTAGACTTATTAAGATGCAAAACGCTGGAAGAAGATACCTCACATCACAAAATATCAGCAGCAGCATGGTTTAATAAGCTCTCTAAATTCTGGAACACATACATCAAATGAAGTAAAAACTACCCTGGCAGCTTCATAAAACAAGTCCAAGTACAAAGAGGCCAACCTTGTAACAAGCTTCCATATCTTGGTTTGCATGAAAACACTACATCGAGCGAACAAAAAACCATCACACCAACGATGCAAAGCAAGTTCTCCAGTTGGTGATCACAGCCTCCGGAATACGATTGCTAGCTCCAGACCACCTGTTCGGTCCCTAATCTTCCCCGTCAGATGAATCTTTATTCTTATGCTGCTTCTTATCTTTCTTTATCTCCTTCTCGCTTCTATCTGTTTCCCCATCGTCGGCATGACCATTGTCAATGTCTTTACTCTTCTTCTTCTTCTTCTTCTTTTTCTTCTTCAGCAGTCTCCTCATCGGAGGACGCAGCCTCGCTTTTAGCCTTATCTTTCTTCTTCTTCTTTTCCTTTTCCTTCTCTTCATCAGATGACTCAACCACTGGCTTTTCCTTTTCCTTCTTGCCTTTCTTTTTTCTTCTTCTCACTCTTCTCAATCTCCACTTCCTCCACAACTTTCTTCTCCTTCTTATCACCCCCTGTCTCAACTACCTCCACCTTTGTCTTCTTTTCCACAACGGTAACAGGGCTGCCATCAGTTTCCTCAAACTTGCGCTTCTTCCCTTCTCCACCCTCGTCATCATCTTCATCCTTCTTTTCCTTCTTCTTCTTCTTCTTCTCCTTCTTCTCTTCCTCCTCCTTCCCAACATTCGCAGCAGCAGCAGTGGAATCCTTGGTGGTCGCAGCAGGAGCGTCAGCAGCTGCAAGGCTGGCAATCATGGAATCCCCACCGGTGGGGAGGACCACATTCCTCATCCACTCAGCAGGGGTCTTGTCGTTCGGCTTCCCGTGCTTGTCCAGCAGGCCCTCCGCAATCATCTTCTTCTTCATGGAAGCGCGAGGACCCAGCCCCCATTTCCTAGGATAAGTATCCCTGTCCATCACAACCCTCTTAATCTTGGCGACCGCACCATGGTCGCAGGTAGCCATCACCGCCGTGGTCATCTGGGCGATCCCCAGAGCAATTGCCTCCCCTTGGTGGTCATTAGGACCACCTCTTCTCCGACGTCGATGTCGTTCTCAAACCTCAACAGGCCAGGGATCATCAGCTTGGCCCCGTAGCAGATGGCGTTCACGGCAGGAGTCCTTGACGACCAGCCTCTTGTAGCTGGTGAGAAGGACCTCGAGGGGCATCACCACCCTCCTCAGGTAGGCCTCGTCCCTGTAATTGTCGTAGGTCCACTGCGCGTCCATGACGTCGTGCATGGTCACCATGTTGTCCCTCTCCCCCATGATGCCCGATCTGACACGGCGAAGCTCCTGCATATGGCCGCCGACGCCGAGGAGGAGGCCCAGATGGACGCACATGGTGCGGACGTAGGTGCCGGCCTCGCAGGAGATCCAGAAGACGACGAGGTGGCGGTCGGGGTCGTACTCAAGCGAGCTTGCTTTCGTAGATAGTGCGGATGCGGAGCTGGCGCTTGACGGCGGAGATGAGGGGTGGGCGCTGGAAGACGGCGCCGGTGAGGGTCTCGAGGGCGCGGGCGACGCGGGCGGGGTCGGGAACGTCGGAGTGGAGGCGGGCGACGCAGACGTACTCCTTGCCGGCGCCCTGCTGGGACTTGACGAGGCGGGTGGCGCGGTCGATGCAGACGATGAGGTTGCCGGTGACCTTGGGGTCGAGGGTGCCACTGTGGCCCGTCTTTTCGACCCGGAGGATGCGCTTGATCCAGGCGACGACCTCGTGGGAGGAAGGGTTGGCCGGCTTGTCCAAGTTGAGGACGCCGTACCGGAGGTACTCCTGGATGGGGCGCTTGAGAGGCGAGTAGCCGGTGGGGAGCGGCGTGTAGTGGCCGGTGCGGACGTTGAGCCGATCATAGTTCTTGAGCAGGATGGGCCACTGGGAGGTGTCCATGGCCGGGGTGAACGACTGCGGCTTGATCAGGTGGTACTCCTCCTTGGCATCAGCCATCGTCGAAGGCGGCGGGTCGTCGTGCTTCTCCGTCTTATTCTTCTTCTTCTTCCTGTTGCTGATGTTGCTGTTGTGGACGGAGGCCGGAATCGGAGAGGAGGAAGACATATTTGGTTGGCGCAGCTGCGGGTTTTTCTTTCTTTTATTTTCGGCTCTTCTCTTCCCTCTTGATTGATTGAGATTGAGATTGAGATTGAGATTGAGATTGAGATTGAGATTGAGAGGTGGGGGAATGGAATGGTATGGAAGGCGGTGTCCGGTGGGGGGTTTATAATTTCGTTTTTAGGGTTTATCAGTCTGCTGCAGACAGACTGGGGTGCAGGAACGAGGAGGAGGGCGGAGACCTCTTTTGTTAGGGTTTTTGAACTTGGAAGAGTAGGGTTTTTGGATGACGGATTTAACCCTATTACCATGGGCTTCGGCTGTGACTTGAGATTAATGGGCTTATCAGTAAATGGGCTAGCTAACTTTAAGCCCATTAAAGATCCATGATCAATAAGCACATAATAATCAATCCCCTTCTTTAATCGTGCCTCACATGTTGTCATCTACACTACGTCTTCGTACTCATCTCTCTCATTCAATGAACACCTCCCTCCCACTTTTTTTAAATTAGAAATAATAAACAGTATAGACTTCGCATATAAATTGTTAAATTCATACTTAACTATTACGGCATCCTCTATTCATAGATGTTACCTCTCCTTTCAGAGACGACTCTCGATTTGTTATATAATAATTCATCAATGAAACATACATTATATAGCTTTTTCCTAGGAATATATGTACATAGTATGGTTGATTCCTCGTATATTCATTCAATTCAATTGCATATCTCCTTTCTCACCAACTCTTTCTGCCACGATATCCTTCTCATATTTTGCCGTAAAGTTTCACGTACAAGAAACAGCATACAACACCGCCCGCGGTCTTAAAACCTCAATGACCACTTGACTGTCATCTTATTTCCGACAATTCATGAAACAAAAACCACAACACCTCAAAGACTTGGAAAAAACCCCGACTTGAAGTCTTACATATCATAATTTAGCAACCATTAAACTACAAGAATCATTACTTTTTCTTCTCGAGCATGGCCCGTACCCTGGTTGGCAATCCATATAATCTAATGAATCCAGCTGCATCAGCCTGGTCGTAAGTCTCTCCACTCTCAAATGAGGAAAGCTCCTGATTGTAGAGACTGAAAGGGCTTTTTCGGCTCACAGCAACAACGGAACCCTTGTAGAGTTTCAGGGTTACAGACCCTGTAGTTGTCTCTGTTATCTTCTCCATAAAAGCATCCATTGACTCACGCAAGGGATCAAACCAACGACCGGCATAGACCATCTCAGCATACTTTAAAGCCATCAAGTCCTTAAACTCCACAGCATCCCGGTCAAGGGTCAAAGATTCAAGTTCCCGGACTGCAGCAAACAGAATGGTTCCACCTGGAGTCTCATATACACCCCGGCTTTTCATTCCAACGAGTCGGTTCTCGACCATGTCGACACGACCAATCCCATGTTTTCCGCCTATTTCATTTAGTTGTGCAAGAAGCGATGCTGGAGAAAACTCCACTCCATTAATAGAAACAGGTCTCCCAGATATTATTCCAATTTCCAAGTACCTAAAGACGACAGTAAAATCATTTTCAAAATTAGCATAATTCACACGAGAATAAAATAATTAGAAACCATATTGGTACCAAGTAAAAAATAAATAAATAAAACCACATAATACGAAGCTTGTTCTAATTCATGCTAAACCATCAGACGTCAAAAGAATTAAAAAAGATGATTTCGCAGGCTTGAAGCTTCCAGCATTTTTAGGGTAAAAACAAAAATAAGGAACAACAGAGCATTTCACGTCTTCCTGACTAACTAGTGGATTAATTAGATGATGCGACTTACTCCGGGTCACTGGGAGCATCTTCAGGGTCCACAGACATCACAAACATATCCTTCTCTGGTTCATTTGCGGGATCTTCTAAAATGCCGCCCTTCAATAATATGGGACCGTAGACAAGTATCAACCACAAAGCCATACCCAAATACATAAAATATAACAACATGCGTACTTTCTCTTCTAAAGAGAGCTGCACTCACCAGGAGAGAGCTGCCAGCCAAAGTAAAAATTAGCAATATGTTCACTGGGGGTGTCAGGTGAGTAGGGAGACAGGAGAATAGAAGCCAATTGTAGAAAGTCATTTTTTAACCACAATATTTTACTACATAGTCTCAAAAAGCATCTCCATCTTGACTGAGCAAAACTTGTACCTAGTCAAATAAATATTTCAGATACATCAGCATGGGACCACATCAAGTGGTATGCCATCAATTGTGTTCTCTCAGAGACTAACTGCATGCTTTATCCGTCTTTTCCATATTCTTATTTCTCAATATTTACAGTCACTTAAGTAATAAGCACACTAACTTTTTCTTAGGTGAAAAAGAGCATATTCCACCAGTCTTTTTCTTCGTTCTACATCAGACTTTATCTCTAGTTAACTTTTCCAGATGTCCTCCGGAAGTCCAGCTGCCCTAATTACTCCCTGACACCATCCAAGTTTACATTCTACTCTGTTCACTGGCAGCAAATTGCAAAACCACAAGTCACACAGTATCAAAAGCACAGAAGTTTAGTCTAAATACCTCATGGCTGATGTGCCACAAATTACGGTCTCTGCTGTAGATAGATTTCTTGGTTACTGGAACAGGGACATTATGTTTCTTTGCATATTCAATAGCATCTTCTCGCCCTCTAATTTCCCACTCTCTCCAAGGAGCGACAACATTAAGTTTTGGGTTTAATGCATAGAAGGCCAACTCAAATCTCACCTGCAAATGCATAATTGTAATTTGTCCTTTAGAAAGCAAAAGAAAACTCAGTGAATAATCCACGTCAATGAAAAGTGAATACAGTTTGAAATACCTGATCATTCCCCTTCCCCGTGCATCCATGCGAAACAGCATCTGCTCCAACTTCATTAGCAACATCAACCATAGCCTGCAAATGATAACTTTCAAGAAAAAAGGATTCAATTGCCTAGTAACTAAATTATGTTCACCACCTTTGCAATAAGAGGGCGAGCCATTGAAGTTCCAAGCAAGTACTTTCTTTCATAAAGAGCACCAGCACGCAAGCATGGAAATATATAGTCACGAACAAATTCTTCTTTTAAATCCTTCACAACCAATTGACTGGCACCACTAGCTTTAGCCTTTTCTTCCAGACCATCCATTTCTTTATCACCCTTCAAGTATTAGAAATCATTTAGCACAAAATAATCAAAATTAAAAAATGGAGTAAAAAATATGCTCAAAGAGTTACTTGTCCAACATCAGCAGTGAAGCAAACTACATCACAGCCATAGTTTTCCCTGTTATGTATGGAAGAATAATATAAAATATTAAGGCTTAATATAAATTAATTAAGCAACAGAAAAAATTGGCAGAAGACTGTGGTTTCTTGAAGGAACACATCCAGAGTGCATGACAAACATAATTCAATACCTTTAACCCAAGAAGCAAGTCACACACACATGGTATTATATACAATTCATACAGCCTAAGGCCAATACCTCATGTAATTTAGTGAAAAGGAATTGAGGCACACATGCAAAAGGGGATAGTCTATACACCTAATAACAAATACTATTGGCTGCTCTGCATCGTGAGCCCACTTTTTATGCCTAAGATAAAATGTTCGGTTTCTATTAGTGGCTTTTGTACGTTCACTCTCGCATTCCAGACAAAGATTTCTCACAAAACACCCAGGATAAAAGTTCTCTTAGTTTACATAAGCAGATGCAATGACCAAAAACATGTGACATATTTTCAAATCTAAATACCAATACTCTTGTATTAGGACCATTAGCAGTAAAAAACAAGGACATGGTATATTCAAAATTGCAAAAAGAAAGGGCACTTGTTACAGTTACAAACTAAATACCAAAAGTTTGTCACAAAATATCAGCAAACACATAATGGACATTGATCTTGACATTTCAAGCATATGAAAGTAAAGACACACAGAGATATTATTTCATAGACCAATAGGAAAGAAAAGTCATGTAAAGAAATCAAAAACCTTAGCCAAGGAACAATAACTGAAGTGTCCAGGCCACCACTGTATGCAAGAACAACTTTTTTTAATTTGCTGCGCCCCCTACCTGATTGATTGCTCACTCCATCTTTCAGCGATGCCGTAATAACTGCAATTCAAGCAGAATGTAAATTGAAGAGAGGGGAAAAAGAAGCAGAGATTGTACATTAACGTATGACCAATTACAAGTATATCCGACATCATACCTGAAGACGCTTGGGACCTGGCAGAACTTAAGGACTGGAATGCAATCGCATTACCATGCAGTTTACTGGAACCAGCTCCAAGCTGTGAGGTTTATGGATGCAACAAACATGAATTTTGGGGAAAGGAATTACGAAATAGAAACCTTTAAGGTCGCCCAGAGTAGAGAGTAGAAACTAATAAACCGCGAATGAACCCAGCCCACAACCACCAAAAATCCGAACAAGAACAAGAAATGGCGTACAATACGAACAAGCAATGCAGTCTTGCCGTGAAAGGTCCAAAAATATATATACTATTATTTTTATTTTTATTTTTAAAAAGGAAAAAGACCATTGAGCATTTCATCCGGCCAAAAAAGGGAAGCATATCAATGATCATGCATACCTGTCCGAAAGAAGAAGACTTACTGAAACTCGATGCATTGCCTGATTGCTCGTGAGAACCTGAAACAAGGAAGCAGAGACAACCGCTACATGTGTGTATATATATATATATATACATATAAATATATAAATATATAAATATGTGTGTGTGTGTGTGTGTGTATAAGCCAGCCCCACTTCATTTTTTTATTTTCCAAAGGGTAGTTGACATGCACTAAGCTCCCACTCAATTGCAAAGGAAATTGAAGGGAATAGAAGAGAGTTACCGGCAAAGGTTGCGAGGGAGGCGCACGAGGAGGAGGAGGAAGAAGCCATGATATGAAATGACCGACGCTCTTCTCTTCTTCTTCTTCTTCTTTCTTTTGGGAGATTTGGTGTAGCCGGAATGGTTTTAGCGGCGGCCGTCAAGGGTTTTGTGCCTCAAGGGGATAGAGCATGTAAATAAGGGAATGTGGATGTGGGCTCGATGACAATGGCCCATTAAAGAAAGTCCATGTTCTATCCTCGGCCCACGTATGGGGGGCTCTCGGAGCCAAGAAAGCCCGCCTCCTTGA
This sequence comes from Piper betle, assembly GCA_033002965.1. Classification (NCBI taxonomy): domain Eukaryota; kingdom Viridiplantae; phylum Streptophyta; class Magnoliopsida; order Piperales; family Piperaceae; genus Piper; species Piper betle. The sequence continues at coordinate 21,987 of JAURVB010013092.1, forward strand.
CTGTTTTTAGATGTTTTTATTGATACTAAAATGTAAAGTGATGAAATTCGCTGGACAATATATATATATATATATATATATATATATATATATATATATATATATATATGATAGAAGATAGATGAGGGTTAAACTGCTAATTTTATTCCTAGCGCTCCTTTTTTTCTGCAAGTGAGTTATTAATTAATCCTTGTAAAGGGCGTAATACTAACAGCTTGTAGATGGTAATTAATTGCCTTTTCAGGGATCGAGCCACATGTTGATCATCCCCAAGCACTTACGGATATGTTTGGAGGCCTCCTGAGTACACAATTCATGTAATCTTTCTGTAGTCAATCAGTGTTTCTAATGCTTGTTTCTTTGATATAAATAAATAAATATATATATATATATATAACAGAGTAATGCAAATAACTGTGCCTCATTGAACAAATTAAATGTGCTTCCTAACCCACAGTAACGAGTTTTTCAACATTGATAACAGTGAAGAGTTCAGAGCTTATGCTGATGTATGCTTCAAGGACTATGGGTACAGGGTGAAGAGATGGATCACCCCCAACGAGCCACATACACAAACAGTCGCTGGGTATGATCTGAGCCTGTTTCTCACATGAAGGTGCTGCCCCTTCTTGTGCTAACCCTGCCTTAAATTGCACAAGGGCAAGCTCATCCTCAGAAGTGTGTACAACTGCTCACAACATTCTCCTGGCTCACGTGGCTGCTGTTCATCTGTATAGACATAAATACCAGGTGTAGCTACCTCATGGCTTCTTCATCATATTCACTTCTCCCATTTTATTTTTTTATTTATAACAGGCAAACACAAATCATGTGGCCTCATGCTCATTGCTCTTGCCTCTTGCCAAGACATAATATACACATAAGCTTATAATACCTGTATTTCATTTGTGTGATGTTGGCAGGCAGAACAAAAAGGTTTGATTGGAATTACGTTTCTAGCAATGTGGTACGAGCCCCTCACAATTCCCCCGGATGACAAAGAAGCAACAGAGCGAGTGCTGGACTTCGAACTTGGATGGTGGGGAGAACAGGAACCAACACATTACAAATCGAACGCATTTGCCTTTCAAAGGCCAACATTCTTTCTTTTATTCACAAAATGATAACTCGTTTACGGATTTTGATGTACTATATATGACCAGGTTTATGGATCCCCTCTTTTCTGCGGACTATCCTACCACCATGAGGAAGATCATAGGACCAAGGTTGCCATCTTTCTCAAAGATGGAATCGAGGCGACTCAAAGGTTCATTTGATTTTGTCGGCCTCAATCATTACACAGTTGCTCATATCAGTGATTCATCCGATCAATTACCAGATAGAAGAAGTTTGGGAGAATATGCGAGTGACATGTCTGCCAAAGTGTCCTGTAAGTCATCGCTAATTAATTGAATTGAAATTGAAGCTCTCCTGTTATAACTAGTGCGCCGCGCCGCTAAATATTCTTATTATTATTCAACTGAATAAACATGATAGCACCTCCTTGTGTTTACAGATCTATTTCCTCCTCAACAGCCCGCTAATTACAAGGTTACTGATCCCACTCCTGCATTTCTGTCATCTTAATAATTAGATCAGTGTTGATTAATTCACTCATGGAATTAACTCATGAATTGGGCCGGATTTCCCGGCAGGGCTTTCTAGGGTTGAAGATCTCAATAACACCATCTGCTCCATGGGCTTTACAAAAGTTGGTAGAATGCTTCATGTATCGGCATGGTAACCCAGCAACGTTCATACATGAAAACGGTAACTTTAAATATATAAATAGACAAAACAATTCTAATTCCCAAAAAATTAGGTCCTTTTAATTAACGAACTAAAAAATTGCAGGCTACGTACGGGACTCTGAACTCGACTTGTCAAACCGTCTGGCGGCTTCAAATGATACAGAAAGGATCTACGATCTGCAAGTCTACATGAAAAGCCTTCTTTCGTCCGTAAGGTACGTACTCTTCATACTTCAATCTTTCATGGCAGGTATTAGGTAAAGCATAACCTTAAGCTCAAAATTTTAGATCCGGAATAAATGGACAATGTTCAACCTCTTCTTAATTTAGCATTTACAGTCATATATCACTTCCCTTAGTTTTGAGGTATTCCCATGCTTTACCAGCAAAAGATTACAGTCGTGTATTTCAAATAAGTAAATTTTCGCTATGACTACATATCAAAAAAATTTTTCAATCATCTAGCATTCGCGTATAAAAAACGCATTATCATTGTCTTATACAACTTGTATGTAAATCTTAGGTAGGACGTTTAGCAAGGTCATTATAAAGGTAGAACCATTGATTATTTAATTCTTTCGCATCGACTAAAGAGGTGATCAGAACAAACACTTTTATAATTAGTTATTAACCATCCTGAGTGACTACATTAATAAATTAAAAGTAACTTATGTATATTAAAACCTTCATGCATGCATGCATGTTTGATTGATGGGAGTTGAAGTACTATAAATAATAATGTTAATAACAATGACAACAACACTTACGTACCTTTACAACATCCAACAATATGCAGGACTGGTTCGAACATTCAAGGGTACTTCGCCTGGTCCTTCACGGACTGTTTTGAGTTGTTGATGGGATGCAGGGGCTCTTATGGTCTCATTGGAGTAGATTTTCAAGGCAAGGAAGGAAGTCGACACTTGAGACTGTCTGCTACATGGTATTCCAACTTACCGGGCAGGAGACCGCAAAATATTTACTGGTCCAGTCAGTAGAAATATCTAATCAAGAGCAACAAATTAATTAATCCGACGCAGATTTTATAAGAAAAACAGGTCACAGGAGACTACTACGTACACGAGGAATAAACAGTCCATTCATTCCGACGAGGAAACAACCACCATCTTCTCATAGTGGATTTCTTTCTCAGCAAATATATAGCCCTCCATCCATCTCCATCCATTGCTAGTTCCACCATGGAGTGACGAGAATTAATAATGTTCATAAATACATGACATACTTACACCTTGATCTGTGCTTTTGTCCAGTAAACCTTTCAACAAGGGTTTTTTCCCCCTCAAATAACCTTTGAAGAAGGGTAAATGCATCATGATCAGTCGTAAAAAGGCACTAATTGAATGTCGCCCAGAGTCGAAAGACAAATTGAATGCTATTAATTTTATGTTGAATAAATATCATTGACCATCAATATCAGCTTTGGTGCAAGAAGGCCAATGCAAAACTTGCTTTCCCCGTCCACCTATTCGTGTCTTTCAAGAAATGCTTTTTATTTCTTTCGATTACCTGCCAATCAATAAGACCTGAAAGAAGAAAATTATGGCTTAGGAAAAAAGGGGAATTATGAATGTCAAAGTCCTTTCTCCCAAAGAGTGTTTCTCAGATTGGGAGGAAGAGCTCCCCAAATTTACCCTTCATGCCAATGCGGGAAATCTGAGTGGCCATTATGTCGTCACCAAATTTTGAATTGCCGACGTATATATATCCTTGCCTTGACTTTTTTCTTCTATTGCACAATATCTTTGTATAGTTTTAAAAATTATAATATACCAGGAGGTCCTACCCCCGGCATATACAAACCATTCCCTCTTCAACGGTGAGGCTTTTCTTTTATTTTACTTCATATTCGGATTTTTAATTTGAATTTTCCTCAAAACCCTTTCTTTTAAGACGCACTCTATAATATAAAAAAGAAGTTTATATGAACTGTAAAATTGTTGCAAAACAATGATGTAAAAACAGAAGCATCCATTTCAAATCTTAGGGGGTAAAAACAGTCAATAAGAATACATGTGTGGGCATATTATCATTTGAACTATGATATGCAACAACATTAAACGGTCAACTTAGAAACTGCACGTATTTTTTCATTGACGTTGACGCATTGGTAATGGATGGCAATATAATTTATTCTTTCCCGCTTGGCATTAACATTAAATGGTGCTTCGTCTGGTCATTCGCGGACTCTTTTTGAGTGCAAGTTCGGATACAAGTTCAGTAATGGCCTCATTGGAGTAGACTTTCAAAACAAGGTACAAAGCCCACAACAAAGACCTTCAGCCAAATGGTTTGGCAGCTTCTTACAGAGCAGGAAGCAACATGCTGCATGGTGCATACCTGTACAATGAGTAAAACTCGAAGAGAAAAACATCTGCAGTCTTTCATTGGAATACAATCTGCAAAAGAATGTTATAAAAAACTTTTCTGTAGCAATAGATGACTCGTCAGCTGCAAAAACTTTCTCACTAATCAATTGTAACAGAACGTGTCTGGCGCAAGGTCGACATTATTGTCGGGGCTTACATAGTTTTAGACTGCAAAACAATAACACCATTTCACTTAAACAAATACTCAGTACGCAGATCAAAGTATTCGAAGAAGCTCACACATCAATCAACCTCAATAGCATCAGGATAGAAATACATCTTGAGATCAGGCCTACCTCATTTTAAGGTAAAAAACACAACAATCCTGAACAGAAGTTCAAGAAACCAAGCTTTCAGAAACGATAAACAACAAACAAAATACAGAGTTACATCCATACTAGTTAGAACACAAGTAGATTGCAAATTCTTTACATGTTTAAAGAACACAAATCAAATCAGATCAGCATCAGCATAAAGGCATTTAACCAGTATTATTTTTAACATACTACTTCAAGGTAAACTACAAGACACTTTAGGAGGAAAGATTCGGCAAGAAGGTTGAATACTTGAACTAAGAAATCAGTGTGAAGAGGTATAAAATCAATATAATTTTAAACATATTACTTCAGCTACGCATCCATGGATGAAAAATCGGCTTGGTGCGAAATCAAGTCAAAATACAGGCGAGTCGGTCGGGTGAAAAATCGGACCAAGATTCGGCTGATTCAAGCCTATTCAGAACCGATTCACACCCCAAGTCAACACGGCGAGAATTGGCTGATTCAGGTAAGGCGGCGGAGGAAATCCGCCAGCCAGGTGGGTAGAGACAGGGGCGAGATGGCCGGGTGGTGGCAAGCAGCAAGTGGGGGGTGATAAGGGGGAAATGGGACGGCGGCGGGCGATGGGGTGAGGCTGGGCAGGGGGCACCGAGGCGGGCAACTGGGGGAAGGGGGGTGGGTGGGTGGTAGAAGACTGGGCGGGATGGGGTGGGCTCGGTGGGGCGACGGGGATGGGGTGAGGCTGGGCAGGGAGGCGGCAGGCGGAACGGGGCACGGGGGTTGATGGGGTGAGGGGCCCGGGGGGTTTGTGGGTGGGGGCAAAGGACAGAGGACAAGGCAACAGCGGGGAGACGGGGCCGCAGGCGGCCGGGGACAACAACGACAATTGACGGAGGTGATGGCGACACATCGGGGAGAGAGAAAGGGGGGGAGAACCTGCTATTTCTTCCCTAACGATAGCATTCTCGTGATTAAAAATTTACTCAACTTCCAACTCGAGTCAAAAATAATAACTAACTTCAAATAATTTCAAAAAATATTATAAAATATTATAAAATATAATACACATCTTAATATAAAAATAAAATTAGAATGACATGTTTTATAACTAATAACCCACAAATTTTAACTAAGTTTAAATTTTTACATAAAACCGATTTAGACTGATTCAACCGAATCGATTCCTAATTGATTTAGACCGATTTGATCAGATTCAATGACTTCTTCGAAAACCGAGATTTTGATTCTGATTCTGAGTTTTGCAACCACGTATGCATCCCAAACTTAAGAGATAAAATTCAACAAGGAGGTTGAACACTTGATCTGATAAATAGGTATCAAAGCAACAAGGAGGCACCATTCCAGCTAATAAATGAAGTGGAAGAGTTTTACCATGCACCCAATATCCTGTTTGCTACATCTGATAAGATCCAAAACACAGATATTCCTGACAAATGTTCTTATACTGGGCAACATATAAAAATCCTACTATGTAAACTAAACGGGTTGATCATCATCAAGCAGAAGCAGCATCAACTGAACCAAAAAATTTAAACAATAAAGCCAGCTTTTAGCGGTGGAATGCAATTACTAATAATAACTTGTTTTATGTATAAATATAACAGGAAAGTTTCAGCCAAAGTGTAAATCATACATGAAGTAAAACGTATGCATAGCGATTGCTTAGGAAGAAAAGGAGAAAGGCAGGATTAGGAAGCCCAGTTACTAGGAATTCATTGCGTTCTCCAGCAACTCCTGCAATTCGCCGCTCTTGAATGCTTCTGTGGATGTTAATGCATCCCAAATCAAAATTAGTAAGTTAAACGGTGGGAAGGGGGTTAAAAAATTCTAAACAAGAAATATCATTCCATAGTTATGTTTTTCGCATATTCCTACCGAAGAGAGACTATCATCTTAGGTTCAAATTTAGGAGTCTTGCTTACAATGATAATAACAATAAGAAGAAGAAGAAAGAGAAGAAGAAGAATGGACAAAGAAAGGAAAACTGACCAACTATTATGTCACAGCCACCGACGAATTGACCGTCGATGTATAATTGAGGGAAAGTAGGCCAACTGGAGTACTCTTTCAGACCCTGCCGCAGCATCTCATTCTCCAGTATATTCAACGTCTCAAAGGGCACGTTAAGAGACTTGAGTATCTGGACAACCGTGTTGGAGAATCCACACTGGGGGAAATCCTTGGTGCCTTTCATAAAAAGGACAACTTTGCGGGACTCGACAACGCTGTCCAGAGTAGACTTCAGCTCCGGCGTCAGTGCTGTACCAGGTCATAAACAAACAGATGCCGCTATTGGTATGAGATTGAACAATCAAAAAAATCAGGTGGTCGAACAAAGCCTGAAATTGTAAGGGGAAAAAGAAGAAGAAGAAGTAGAAATTCAAAGAAAAAAAGAACCTGCGAAGCATCGAACGGAAAGGCGAACTCGGTTGGGGGCAGCCCCGGGGAGAAGAGAGGCGGCCGGGGGATGGCGAGGGGAGTGGAAGATGGAGGGAGTGGGAAGGAGATGGAAGCGAGAGAAGGCGGGGCTGGAAGGTGGGGGTGAGGGGGAAGACAAACGGGGCGGGAAGGTGGTTGAAGCAAAGATGGACGCCATGGCCGTCGACTTGGCTCCTTCGCACGCTAGGTTTCTCAAGGAGTGCCTACTTACCGGGGCCGCATATGCTTCTCTGACATATCCGATCAGTTGTCGTCCCTCGTTCGTAGTAAACCATGGACAGAGCGTTGCAACAACCAATAGTTTGTTGTTCTTGTTTGGAGAGAGATTAACAAGTACTGCACTTCAAATTTTTTATATAATGATCGAATTATCTCTCCCTCTTTCCTGCTCGGTTGCCGTGTCACTTGCATTGGAAGCAGACAGGATGACACACCATGATCAACAGGGAGTTTTACAAAAGAATATACGTTCTAAGTCTTCTGAAAAAAGGCACGACGGCTCCGCATTTAGTTTTCCTTCCTTTTAAAAAAATTTCCCTAGTTTGAGAATGTACATATAACATAGAGCACGACTGTTAAGAGTTCTATGTTTAAAAAATAAATAAAGAAGAAGAGATCAATGATATGTGAGGCATCCGATAAAAAAAGGAGCTGAGGCATTGCAAAGTTTGCAATAATTCTCTTCTGATGCCCAAAGTTTGCAGTAATGCTTTTCCGATGCCCAACTGCAAACACCGAACATCTGCCACTGATTTGTCTACCTCAAATATATGAGACATCTCATCAAATCTTCGTTGGCAGCAGGGAGGCAGACAAAGCAGAAGCCTCCGCTATCAAGGATATAGGTTGGCGAGCCTGCAAGCATGCCCCGATATCAAAAGGATTCAATTTATAGCCGTCAAAAATAAGATTCACACCGGGCAAAACCACTTCTTTGCAGTTGGCATCATCTGATGATTCCGGCTTGCTTGACCCTGTTAATGGTGCTTCTTCCACCGTCCTTGTGGCAGCTTCATACACCGGACTCAGCGCATAAGACCTACGAAAATATAAATCTCAACTTCAGTTATCTATCATTTAAGGCATACACAATTCACGGAACTCAGATCATCGACAGGGTGAACTCCACCAGTTCATAAAAATTGTGTTAGGCACTAGCACTCTCATAGGTTTGCAGAAATTTTACTTGAAGAGGCAGCTACCAATCATAGAAGTACTATCTAAAGAAAAGACTAATAGGCAGTGCTTTTTTAGAGTTTAAACTCTCAACGTAATTTCGAACTAAGGTTTGAACAATGGATGACTAGGCATTGAACCAAGAAGTAAAGTTCCCACTTGAGGTGATAATCAAATATATTTGGAATATGAAAAACTGAACCTCCACTTATTATGTTTCAGCATATTTTACCATTCTTATAAAAAATTGTCATGATCTTCCTTTTACTTTTGGCAGAATTATAGGGTTCCCTTCCCCGATGAATTATTTTAGGTGCTATTATTATTTTTCCTCAAATTATAGTGCTCATTGTTTGTCTATTCCAATATTGAGGGAAACAGAGTACCTGAGAATGCTCCCATCAAAGCTCAAAACTTCGGTTCTGGAACGATTCCGATTTGCAAGTTTAAGTCTTTGGTGCTCCGATAGAGCTCCAGATATCGGACTAGAAGGCTCCATGAGCAGATTCCATCTTCCACTAGCATAATTTACCAGTTGGCGAGAAGGTTCTTTAGATTGTTGCTCGGACTGGTATAAGAGCTTTGCAGTCGGACCAGTAGGTAGATACTCAGCACAAACTTCCCTTAGCCGTTTTCTTAAGCTATGCATTGCATCATAGTGCTCAGTAAGTGAACCAGCCTGAAGTAACTGTGACACGACAATCCTGTCACAGATTTGCTGGCACAATTTTGGATTAAAAAGTGGTATTCCAAATTCTACACTTAATGGAACCCACTCAAACTCTTCATCCATGGGAGAGCAGTAGCTTGATTCTGTATCTTTGAAAATCCTGAGCAATCGAATATAACCTGTAGTCCATAACTTTATTTTAGACGATATATCATCCAATACCGAATTTATTTTGGAAGTTTCTTCGACTGATAGTTCCACATTCTTCCCAATATTGAGAACAGAGCCATCAAAATTTCTCAGGGGCAGCGGAATATCCATTGTTACTGTTTTACCAGACTCACTCAGGTCATATTTACTCAGAGGTTGCACAAGCACAGCAGAATATTTGAGAAGAGAATTTAAACAGTGCAGCAGTATGTTCCCATTGACTAGGTTGCCTTCAAACTTGCCTCCTAATCCTCCAATCGTGGATTCATCCCAAGACCATAATAATGCTCTTGTACAACCAGCTAAGGGTGCAGGAAGAGAGCGTAAACATTGGCCTTTCATTAGAACAACGGAGAGTGGACCTTTACCCACGGTTGTGTAAAGTACTAGTTTCATCCAAGGCGTCATAGAAGAATATGATGGAGGGCCAAAATGAATTGGGCCCGACGGCCCAGGTAAAACTGAAGAAGAAGGAAGAGGAACCATAGACACTATTATATCATAGTCTCGGTGATATAGGCGCTCCAATGTTGCAGGGTTTAATGCGGCCAAACTTTCACATCGAAGAACATTCACAAGAAATTTCTTCCAGTTTGTGTTCTTGCTGTTCTTAAACCCATCGGAAAGTTTGAAGGCTCCATCAACAGGCAACTCAATGTCTCCTTCTAAGACTACTTCATCCAAATTTTCAGGATTCTTGATCAACGATGAATCAGTAATAGAGGTTCTGGAGTCAGATTCAGTTTTTTCAAGTGAATGGTTAATTGCATCACCCTCAGAGTTACCAGCAACGTTTTCAGCACATGCAGATTTTGTTTTCTTCTCATCACTAACATCGGTGGTGTAACTCTCTAGATCCACATTACCACTAACCTCATTATTATTAAGTGGTCCTGCTTCTGATAAATCAGAAGAGTTATCAGATTGTGTTGTATGGGAACTCATTTTCTCCAAAGATTTCTTCATTTCTTGGGCCACAGTACCACCTGATTTCAGACACTCAAGCACATATCTCAAGCTTTGTGCATGGTTAGCAAATTCCTGCAACTCACCCTCAAACTTTTTACCTTCAAAAACAGTGAGATCCTTGCACAGTTCCGAGATACTGGCATCTCCTAGCTTCCCTGCTTCATACAATGTCACTGCATGGGATTTCAGTCCTGATACAGAAAAATGCAAAATCTAAGGATGTTTTAGCCAATAGAATTTCAAATTTCACTACAAATTTCATGGAATCATACCAGGGGAAAGTGAGCCCATCATGAGATAGGATGTTATATTAGCATCAACTACAAAGGCGAGCCTAGTAACTCCCTCTCGAGAAATGTCTGGACCAGTGGCTTCAAAGGAACTTCCATCCGCGGAGGCATTTGCAGATCCAATGCTAACATGAGATTCATCTTCTTCATCACTAAGTAAAGTCACGGGAGAACCTGTCTGATTTGATAGCTCTTGGAGGACTGATGCAGGATCAATTAGCTTCACAGCCCATCCTAAACGACAAGCAAATGATGCAGCAGCTTGCAACTGAGAAAGATCAGCCTGTAGTGTTCCAGCCAGCTCCGCAACTGTTGCATTTTCACTTGATACAACAAACACAGCATATAGCAACCTAGACACAGATGACTAGCATATTAGTTACGACACTTTAAAACATCAACAGAAAAAATACAGATGTATCAAGCATACTCTTCTATTGGATCTTCATATGACTGCTCCCTGTTGGAAACAAATCCTTCCAGCCTAGAAACTGTATTAGCGAATAAATACAGAAAATTATAACGTGATACAGTCAGACAATGAAAAAACAGCTCACATATATCCACATAAATGTTTAATTGATGAATGTCAATGTACTAAAAGGAATGGATCACCTTGAAACAACTATACTAAAGGTAAAGTTGACCTACAAGTGTGTTGCCTGAATGTCTGTTCTCAATTGTCTATCTCCCATCTCTCATCCCAGTCGTAGAAACATGCATCCCATACAAGTCCCAAAAAATAACAATTTCACAATTAACACAATTACCTTTGAATCGATCATCAGGATACACAGGGACATCAAAGTAGATCAAACCCTGACGATAAAGTCCTTTCACAACTTCAGGATCAAAAAGAACGAAAGAATTCGCTTCTTCCTTACATATTTTATCAACTGTTGCCGACTCTTCTTCAGACAGTTTCTACAAAATCAAAAGTTCTAACAAAAATCACTATTTTAACTACTCAGCATTATCAACATAAGCCAAACATACCTTAAATTCCTCCAGTGTAAAGTTCACAAGGCACACACCCCACCAAGGTTCAATTGCAAAATCTACTGGCTGGATCGGCAACAATTCTTTTGCAATTGATTTGTTCAGTTTCCACATGATTTTCTATATGGCCCAGAGTCATACAGTTATCATTACAAGTAGAAAAGCCACAGTTGATTCCAAAGTAGGCCAGATCGTTTTTTTAATAAATATCTATAACAGGAGAACAGATTTAATTGAGACTCAGACTGAACCAAAATTTGTTGTGTTTCAGATACTTTAAGAAAACCATCCCAAGGCATATGGATGTAATCAACCAATGGGGAAGAAGGCAACCTTAGTGTAACAGTTACCTTAGATCTGCATTTGTTCATAATATCAATAAACTCATTTCTTCCAATTCCAGTCAGCCTCAGTGCATCTGCGGCACTAAAATTAGGAATGCTATCATACGGTTGCTCTGCAAGGTTCAAACAGCAAAAGTTATAATATTATAGACTTGGAAAAAGCAAAAAGAGTATCTACATCTTCACCAAGTACATTTCTATGATCAACAATCATGAAATCTTCTTACATGATGTTTATCCATGATGTTTTACAATTCTAAGGGAGGGAGGCGAGGAATAACTAAACAAGTGATTTGCAAAATAACTATGCCAAATGGCCAGAAGTGAAAATGATCAACTTTGGCTTACCATTTTTCATGACTTCAAAAATCATGTCACAGTAGTATCTGAAAGGTGAAATCCTCATTACTCTACAAACATACTCCGCAAGATGATAAGGAAACAGCTGTAATCATATTGCCAAAACTTATAAAAGGAAAGAGTACTAGGATATGATGATTCAAATTAATATACATTTCAGATAAAATCGGAGACTGCATGTTAGACATTAGAAAAATATATACACACCACACCACAATGAAATAACTAGCCACATTATAGGTCCTGATCCAGAGAAACTACATTCATTACAGTTAAATAGCAGTTTTGAGAAGATGGGGCAATAGAGAGAGGATGACGGAGAAAGAGAGAGAAGTAACTTTCTCTACATAGGCTTCAATTTTTATCCTAAAGTGCTGAGAAGTTCTTTTCCCTTATTGGCAGGAGGCAGTTTTCATGGTCGACAGGCAAAACGGGATTGAAATTGCGTGGAACTTTATGATAATTGCTTGCTAATCCCCATAGATCACGTGGATCATTATGCCAACCAGGGTTTTGACTTTGCAATAAAAGTTATTCCCCAAAATGTGAGGTGCCCTAAAAGCACAACAGCTTATGGGAAGAAGCGAGCTGAACTGATATAGAGGCCGCAAAATAATAATAACAATAATAATAATAATAATAATAATAATCGTGATTGTAGAACAAAATGGAGTCATCCCTTACCGCCAAATTTTTACGCAGATAACGCATCATATCTTCATAATATTCCCCTTCCCTGCAGACTTTACGAGCAAAACAGGAGTTCCATTGAAGACGCTTCCGTATGCTGTGATCCACAATCCTATTGCAAAGGGGAACAAAAAATAGAAGCCAATTACATAAGCAACAAATTGTAGAGAGAGAGAGATCGCTCTGCAAATGTAGGATTTGTTTATTTTTATTTTTATTTTTGAAAAAAAGAAAGAAAAAAAAAAGAGAGAGAGAGAATAGAAGATATAGGGCAACAACCTTCGATGCCATTCGTCCTTGGAGACGAGGGTGGCCTGGAGGCGCTTAGATAGATTATCCCAGGAGCATTCCTCCCGGATCGCTTTCAGGAGCTGCTCCTCCACGGTGTTGGCAGCTCGTTGCATTTGCCTCAATTTCCCTCACTCCACTCCACCAAATGCTCCCTCCTCTATCAAACAACAACAGCTTTAACTCATGAGCTCTCCATCAACATTCTAACAACAACAACTTTCCCACCCGATTAAAATAAACCCCAAATCCTTATAATTTCAAAAAGCAATAGCAGGGCCAGATGGGATCACCAAAGGAGAGGGGAAGAAGGTGCAGACAAGGGTGGGTGGATCTGCTGATCTCAAATTAGTTTGAGGTTGCGCAGATATGAGATCCGGATGAGGTGCTTGCGCACACCGCCCTCTGAACCTGTCTATATCTATTAACAATCCACAAAATGGGAAATAATATAGCTACTACCGCGGAAGAAGATGCGGCAGTGGGAATATGTTTTGAACTTTAATGGGAGGAAGAATGAATCCGAGCCCCCACCGTGAAATTGCTTTTATGAATTGAATGAATGGATGGAAATGGATGCGGTAGGCGAGGGCGAGGAGGCCGGTGGTGCGGCGGAGATTAGCAGCGACGGGCCGATGGCCGTGGTAACGATGGTCTCTATTCAATCGATGTGGGTAGGTAGTCGGTGATGGTATCGGCCGGTCCGACAGCATGTTGTCCGGACCCGGACCCGACGAGTGTTAGACCCACGTATTCCGGCTTTTCGGACTTTTAGTTTAATTTTATTTGATCGCAAAAGCTTTCGGACACCTTGATGATAAAGGTTTTATTTGGATCCAATATTTTTAAGGTGCTCCTCCGCGACGGTGGCAATTAAAATTTAACCCCCTCCTCCCCAATAATATTTCTACGTGTAGGTACCCTACTCCGTTACAAACTAACTAATAATAAGATGTGTGGAGTTTGGATGCGCACAAATTTAAGATTTTCAGGAGTTGCTCCACTATTACGTTATTACTATTATTATTGCGACGTGTTATTCCCGGATGATCTTATAATATTTCACTGTTTGCATTTAGCAGACCAACAACAAACAAAAGCCTGGCATTCGCCGGCAAGAAAGTGAAGGACTACCCAGAACTGGTTAGTTTCAATCGGAAAGGAAATCGTTGAGAAGCGCGGCCAAACTCATCGGAAGAGTAGGACGCCGTGCTGCAAATTAAACGACTTGGGTGAAAAAGGGGATTGAGCGATCACAGTTTTTTTCGACCGTTGTTGTGGAGTTATTGTAATTTTCCGCTGCGTAGCTCTGAAGCATTGTTTTGCCTATTGCGCGCTCTGTGTTTCCTGAAAGGCTACAGCATAGAGTAGAACTATATATTTGATAAAACTGTGGACACCCAGTGCTCTTGATCATTCGTAGGGGTGGGCTTCGGTCCGATGGATATCGGACAAATTATTATCGCATTTGTCAAAAATTTTATCAGACAAAGCTTGTCTGACCAAACCAATGTCTGACTTGTCCGTCGGCCCAAACAGGTCGGTGGACAGTCTGAAATTACATCTTAATTCCTAACCCTAGCTAATGAGTACTGTTCACAGGACTGCAACAGCCCTCTGTCGCTGTCCTCTACCGCCCTGTGGGCCGTGCCTGTTGACCGCCTCCTACAGACCCCCCGCCTCCTGCATACCACTCCGCCGTTGCCTACAGACTCCTTTCTGCCACTTAACCCCTTCGCCACCCTCTGCTCGCCATGTAACCCATCTGTCACCCCTGCCTTCGCCATCCTCTACGACTGTGCACCGCGTAAACCATCCGCCGCCGCCTGCCTCCGCTGCCCTGCATGCCGTGTAACCCCTCCGCCGCCCCTTTGCCCGCCGCATAACCCATCAGCTGCCCCTGCCTCCGCTATGCTCTATGGGCCACGTAACCTATCCTCCGTCGCCTGCCTCCATTGCCCTGTGCACTGCATACCACTCTGCCGCCGCCTACCTTTGATAGACCGCTGCCCTCTGCCACCATCTGTTTCATCTCTTCTCCTAGGTTTAGTTTATTTTATATCTAGGATTAATACTTATTATTTTATAAGGTTAATAATTATTAAATTAATAATTATTTGTAATTGAATATGTTAATTCACTTGTGTGATCTGTGGGAAATTTGTGTTTGTCCATTATCATTAGTACTAGCTACTGGTGATGCTTAATTTCGACATTTGAAAATGGGTTTTGGTGTTTTTCAAGGGTTGGAATTACTATGTTTGTGTAATTTTATTAGCTAGTTTCTTGCTTAAGGACTTCTTGTTTAGATTGTAGAAATGGTTTCACTAATCACTATATAATCTCACGAATTTGTGTCACATGGTCATCATTGATAAGATGGATGTAGGGTTGCTAATTGAGCAAGCCAGCTCGTAAGCATTTAGCGTTCGGTTCGGCTTGACTCGACATTTAAATGCTCGAGCTCGAACTCGAATTTTACGAGCCGAGCTTGAGCAAGGTCATGTTCGACTCGACTCAACTCGGTTATAACTCGAACTCGACTCGATAAAATAATATACTAATATAGTTTTTATATTATATTATATTTATATATATATATATATACACACACACACAATAAAATAATAAAGAAGTGAGATAGTTGAGATGGTAAGTATTCAAGTTGACGACCTCAAGGTTGTGGGTTCAATCCACATTAAGTGTATTTTTTTAAGTGAGAGACTTTTGACTTTTAATCGAGCCGGTTTCGAGTTCACAAACGAGCTGGGTTTGAGCTCGAAAAAATTAAACAGTTTAAGTGTATTTGAGCACGAGTCGAGCTCGAACACATAAAACATATATGAGTCGAACTCGAACTCGAGCATGTATGTTCAAAACTCGTTCGAACACAAGTTGAGCTCAGCTCGCTCGCTTGATTAGCACCCCTAGATGGATGTGTATTATTAGTTCTATCAATTTTTTAGTTTTGGTTTTTTAGATCTGAATATGGGTCTGGTTAATTGGTTCACCCCTAGATGGATGTGTATTATCAGTTCTATCGATTTTTTAGTTTTGGTTTTTAGATCTGAATATGGGTCTGGTTAATTGGTTCTCAAGCATCGATGTACCAACCTAGTAGTCCTTTTCCCCGTATTTGCTCTTAGCCATGGTCTATGGCAGTCTCGTTCTCTATCAGAAGAAGCCCCTCTAGGTTGCCATTCACTGGATCCCATTGTGGATTTGAGGGTATAATTGGTTAGTTCATTAGGTAGACACTTTCATTTTAGGCTGTATATGAGATCCGTGAATGTTCTGCACTGAAGTTTTAGTGTTATTTCCTTTCTTACAGATGAAATAGTATTTCTATCTATTTCTTGCTATTGTGGATGTAGAGGGAAAAAATTTTTCATGTAGGTAAGCTACATTGGATGAAGAAGCAGTTATTGGAATATTTTATCTTTGAAGTATATGTAATATTGGACTATATTTTGATGTTAATGATTATTTTAAAGCTTCTATATATTAATTATCTTTTATTTGACACATAAATGTATAAAAACTAAATTTTAAAAATTTAATAAACTATGGTACTAATTGAGAGCATTCTAACTGAATAGTAAGTAGTTTGATATAATTATTAATGTAAATATATTGTTTTAAATTCCTAAATATAAGAGTGGCTTTTATCCTTTTTTCTATGTATGTTATTTTTGGTTATTTTAGATATTAAATATCAATTTGATGTATAAACTTAATTAATTTTATTGTATATAATGTTTTTGAAATTTTTATAAAATATAATATTAGCTTTAAAAATGATAAAGGCATTATATTATTGATATAAAATATCAAACATTCGGTCGGTCCGATAAAAAAATATTTTTGTTTGGTTTGTTTTAATTCGGTCAAAATCGGTTCGGTCAAATTCAGTTGGATATGTTTCGGACGTCAATCGGACATAGTAATTTGGATGTCCATGCCCTAATCATTCAGACTCATAGTAAATAGACACGGAATTAGGAAGAGGGAACAAGTACTTCATGTTAGATTATTTCATAATCATTAAGTGTCCATGCATAATTAAATAGCATGGTCCAATAGAAGGTCTAAATATGATGATATTTTGGATATTAAATAAATTAGGTTCAATTAAAAGTTTTAACTAACATTTTTTTATGTCTTCAAGATAATTAACCGTCTCTTTTCATTCTAGAGACACCGTAGAGCACCAAGAAAGGGGGGAAATGAGAAAAATAAATTATTGTGATTTCTTAATTGAAATCAAAACATGGATCAAAGTACACTTTTGCATTATTTATTGATATTCTTTAAACAGTTTTTAAGCGCAGTCAATTCATTGTACAATTTAATAGAAATTGAATTAGAGTAAAATTCATTAAAATTGTAGAATTTACAACACTTCAACGATCTTATAAGGCGTTCTTTGCTCTAACCTGCCAAGCAAGACAAGTCGATCGACGCCACACTTGGTTTGCCGGTCGTTACTGTACATGACCTGGATCATGACATGGCCCTGTATGCTACGGGGATAGAATGCTGCGCCTTCGGCAATGAATTGAACTCCCACTCCCTCAGAACCAATTGCCGACATGATCCGGTCCTATCTAGTGAGTCCAGAAGTTGACATCATTCCGTACCTTTCATGCTCGACCTCTCAAATTTGAGAACACTGATATTACTTGGTGTTTCCTCAGTTGAGCGGATCCCGAGAGTCTATCGATCTACATGCTCAAATGTCCGAGATCTTTGGACCTGGGCAACGGCAGCATCGAAAGGCGAGTGAAAATCATGCTTATCCACCTCAGCCTGAGGTACTTGAACTTAACAAAGACCTGGATGAAGGAGCTCCCAGAATCAATAGTTGATCAACGTAATTTACAAAGCACACTTTTACTCGATGACTGCCGGGAATTATGCAGGCTTCCTCAAGGAATTGGGGAAATGGTTTCTATAAGGCATCTTAGAGTTCTAACGAACTCTCAAACTCAAGCGCATGACCAAGAAGTGAAATACTTAGTTGTTGGATTTATCTCGAATCGATTGCACAAAGTGTTGGTGACTTATATATAGGTAATATAAAAACCTTATTCCCTAAATTAGTGATAACTCTATAAAAGAGTTATTATTTTTTGTATTTTATGTTGATTTTTGTCATATTTTAAGTGATTTTTATTTCGCTTTTATTAGTTTAAAAGTTTATTATATATTATCAATAATACGAGAAATTATTGTGATTTTAATGTAAAAAGTGATAATTAATATTATTCTAGTAGGGTATAAGAGTTAAAAGATAATCCAGAATGAATTCAGGGTGAAATTAAGCAAAAAAAGCATAACCTGGAAACTATAATCGAGAGTAGAGTACTCGAGCGGTGGGATTCAGAGCGCTCGAGCACTAGCCTTTTGTGAAGAAAATTTTATGGCCGAGAATAAAGTGTTCAAGCACAGGATTTAGAGCGCTCAAGGGCTGGCAGCGAGAAAAATTAATTTTTCTGATATTTCTGGAGATCCTGGTGAACCCCACTTAAAATATTTGGGTTGATCCTTTATAAATTTGATTATGGTTTTAAAAAGAAAAAGAACAGGGATGGCTAAGGGATGGCACGAAAGACGAGAATGAATGATGAAGAAGTTGGATTAGAAGAAGAATATGTTTTCTCAAAAAAGTTTTTCTTATTTTGATTTAGTTTCCTTTGTAATTAAATGATGTCTTTCATATCACATATAAATTTTTTGAGTTTAATCGAATATTTTATGGAATAAATTCTTTTCTAGGATTTTTAATGGCACCTAGTGCATGAATTAATAAAGGTTTTTAATTTTTATCTATGTGATTGTAATGTTGGATCATCTATTTTATTCCATTATTAATACTATCATTAGACTGACCACCTATTGTTAGATCTAGAGATTTGATCTTATTTAGAAATAAAAAAATTAAATTTGTCATTAAATAAAATAATTTTTGTTTATCTGGTTTTTGTGATTTACATGTGAAATAGAGAAATACTTATATATCTCGAGTAATTGTTAAGGATAAAATTTAAAATATTATTTTGCATATATAATTTCATAGAGATATAAAAGTTGGGTGTTAGTGATAAATTTATGGTGAATCGAGAAATTATCATGAATAATTAATTCCCGTGGTTAATGATCCAAATATGCAATTCATAAGTATAAGTTATAACTTTAATCATATAGAGTACTATGTAAAATTAAAAATCCTAAGTTTGTCATTTTGAAGTTAATATTTCATTTAAATATTATATTTTAGTCTAGTTTAGCCTTAATCCATAATTTAATCACTCTTTGAATTCATTTTTATTTAAGTACAATTAATTAAATTAGTTTTGTTAATTGAAAACTTCTAATAATAATTCATCGTCGGACGATACTTTCATATCATCATATCACTTTTATTACTTGTGTAAAACCCGTGATTCGAGTCAGGGTTTTACGTTACCGAACCAGTCGGTTCGATCGTTGGTTCGAGTCGAGTCGGTTTCATGAATCGCGTGCTGAGTCGAGACCAGCCGTGAGTTATGAGCGATGAGAGTCAGGTGTACCTGAATATATGATGATAACGTCGAGAAGATGGTGAGATACGAGTTATCTGAATATATGAAAGTATGCAGTATTTTTTTCTTTTATATGTTTGATCGTAGAAATAATTTTAGGGCCTAATGACGAATTAGGACGCGTTGGATTATATTCAGGTGGGTTATTAGTTATAGAGCATGCCATTTGGATGTTGTTGTGTTTGTTTTATTTTATGTGATTTTTCCATATTTTTCTAGATTTTTTTAGAATTTATTACGAACTAGTTATTATTTTGACTCGAGTCGGAATCGAGTCAATACTTATTTACGAAACTGCCACTAGAACATCACTTCATCTTCCCCGACACCCTCCCCCTTTCTAAACCCTAGCCGCCGCCCCTGTTCGCGCGCCACCGCCGCCACGGCCGACGCCGCCTGGCCGCCGATCGACGCCGCCCTGCCCCGCCTTGCCGTCGCCGTGCCGCCCCGACCAACCCCGGCCACCGTCGCGCCGCCACGACGCCGGAATCGCCCCACAAGCCGCGACGCTCCGCCCACTGATTTTGCCGCCGTCCGAGCCGCGCCGCCGCCGCTGTGACCCCGACGACCACCCCCACGACGTCGCCGACGTTTCCCCCATCGTCCCGACCACCGTCGAGGCCGGCCGGAGCCTCGATCGGAGAACGCCGCCACCACCGCCCATTTTCGACGCCGCCGTCGACGACCATCGCCGCCTCGGCTACCCTGTTTGACACCACCATTGGACCGAGCTCGTCGAGCTGGTGCCGATAGACCCCCTGATTGCTCCGTCCCAAATCATCGCCGGAAAACCGTCGGAATCCGTCGGAAAACCGCCGACACTCGCCGGAAAACCGCCGACACTCGCCGGAGAACCGCCGGAAATTGGATTTGTGGGAAATTCGCTGGATCATCCGCCGAACGCACCCGGTCCAATCTGATCGGACTTCGGACGCCGCTAGGTGCCGAATTTGAGTTTTGAGCCACGAAACGGAAACCCTAGCCATCGCCGATTTTCGACGACGCGAGGTATAATTTATTTTAATTTAATTATTTGAAAGTTTTGATTATTAGAATTGCATGCTAGGATTGGTGAATTGTGTGTTATAATAATATATATAAATGTAGATTTGATTAAGGATAAAAATATGAAATTTGTTTGATTGTGTGGTGTTAAAAATAGAAGTTATGAAACTAATTAGGGTTATTAAGTAATAATCATGATCTAATCAAACTAGCTTAAGTAGACTCACTAGAATTGATATAGGTTGATGTGTGTTGATTGACGTGTGATTGTGTTGATTGTGTGTGTATGCTATAGGATATGTGATTCATCATGCGGGCGTTAGTTTTTAGCTTGATTGTGTAGGTACGGTGTAGGAGCTCGCCGCCTAGGCGCGTGGACCCGTTTGGAGCTTCTACCAGGTCCGTTTAGGACTCGTTCTCTGATTTACGCTACTCTCTGGTGTATTTGACTTATTATGTGCAAGACGAGTTAAGTGGCGTTTTATCGAATCCCACTTAACTCGGGCCATTTAGCCAACGATTTTCCGGATTAATAACCCTCGAGGATGAGATCCCTCGAGTTTGTTTTCGAACTTCAGATCCAGCTTACGTTGCCTTCGGGCCTATTGTATAAATCCCAACCCAGACCTATATATATGTATAGTTTTCGTGTTTTTGTGAGAGACTGAATGAGGGAAATCCGACTACCGTGCTACGCGAGCGGGCACGTGTGTGTCGACAGTGGGCTCTGGAATGGTGTGCGGGCCGTTTCATTCCCGAGGGATCCTGACAACTCCACCTTTGAGTTCCTCAAACCCGGAGAAGTGTGGAGGTTCACGGGTACTGCATTGCAGCGCATGTCTAGACTTGTGGTTTCAAAGGGTACTGAAGGCGACTGCCTGAGAGTACTCGGCCTTCGTGCTCAAGGCCAGGAGTAATATGGAAGGTGCAGAGGGCGGATAGGAACGAGATTTGACGCGAGAAGCAATAGAGAAATGGCCGAGGCATGAGAATGTGAAAGATAGGGGACGCTGTCGACCCGATGGCGACGGCTCCCGTATGTGCCCTGATGAGAGTTCTTGAGGAAGTATATGGTTTTCATTCAACAGGAGAGTTTGCTCTCCTGTGCCAGTTTGATATTAGTTATTTTCCGGGCCGGTAACACTCGTTACTGACGGTTTTCCTATATATATGTAGGTGAGAAATGCGAAGGATGAAAGCTGTCGGGACTGCGGAGGAGCAGCACGGAACCGCACACACATGTACCTGCCGCGTGTAACGTATAATGATGGTGTGTTATTGTTATGTAAACGATAATTTTGATGTGTTTGCTTGAGTGAATTACTTGTTATGAAACGAACTGATAAATATGAATGAGTAGGGAGCCTTGGAGTACAGACTCGGCTCAGGTAAAAATGAATGAGATAATGGTTGAATGTCAGGGTAGATTATTATGTGTTACCGTATTTTTATAAAATAGTATATATTTTCTTTTGGTTTTTCATTTATTATTTTGTCTTGTCTTTGCTTGTACTTCATAGCATGCATGTAGGACTACGTTAGAACCCACGCATCCCATCCATGCATTTCATGTTTGCATCTCCATCTTGAGACACCGAGGGCAGATCCGGGTCGGCTTAACCGAACCCAGTAGATTAGCGAACGGTTCGGTCGCCGGTGACATTTCCGGGTCGGTTCACGGGTGAGCCGAAACGGGGTGTTACAACTTGATTCAGCACTTATAATTGTATTATAATTTTTACATCTGCTAGCTTTTAGATTAAAAGAAACCCGTGACATTTGTTACAAACCTGTTGCAAGTCCCTTTTGAGGGCCGAAATGGCCCAACAATGATATCAGAACTAGGTTTTGTTTGATGATTTAAAAAGAGTTTGCCAGGGGATAATATGTGAGTTCCATATGATGAATGAGAGATTTTCATACGATGATAGTTTCATGGTTGCCCGATATGTGAATGAGAGTTATTAAGTTTATCCCACATAGATGGTGTTGGTGACTTGTATATAAGCTAATGGGAAAACCTTATTCTTTAAGTTGGCTTTTGGATTAAAAGATGTATGTAACACTTATTACATGTCTTTTTAAGAGCCCAAAGGCCCTAACAATAATTTCAGAAGAAATTGAAGACTTGAAATAACTCTGACTGCCTGGCTGCGAGGCGAATTGCATATAACTGGGCTTCAGAAAATAGCTGGTGTGAAGGAAGCCGAAGAAGCACAACTGCAATGGAAGGAGAACTTGTACCTGGCTATATATTACGTCTGCATGCAGAAGTTGTGTCTGCCCAGAAGTGGAGAAGGATTCGTTATGCTAAATCAGCGAAGATGGATCGATGACAGCGCTCACCAACCTTTCTTCCCTCACTAATTTGTACAACTGCAGGAAGGGTGCTACCGCCACTCGGGCTTCTGCCGTGCGTGGGATGGCTAGCATCAAACAAGTCGGTGCAGAGTTTTATGGAAATGAAGCCATGATTGACTAAGCTAAGGCTTACTTTTCCAAAACTGCAAGAACTCAAGAAATGCCGAACGGGGAAATTTGGGAGATGAGAGTGGAGGGCGGACATGTGATGCCATCGATAGTAACAGTTTGCACAAAACTGTCCTAAGTTGCTCGTTCTTCCACTAAATCTCCCTCTTTCGTTCATGTAAAATGATGGAAATTTGACAATACTGCTCAAATCACAAATGGAACAAGTTGCCTTCTTTAATTTCATGGCTTTTCATGTTTGGTAGCCAAAAGAATTCTCTACCAATCTTGACATTTAAACTCCCTTGTTGGAAGTAATATTCCCATTAAATGAATGTAATTGACGTTGCACAAGGAAAAAAAACTTGATCTGAATAGAGTAAAGCTTTCCGACAAAGATATTGGGCGGCACCATTGATCTTGACATACATGGTATCAACTTAATTCCCGTCAAAATAAAAGTTCGCATCGTATCAATCTCTCCTTTTCTTAGATAAAGAGGCAGCCGCGATCAAACATAAAAGTAGTCCACAAACGAATAAATAAATAAATTAGTGAAGGTGGGGAGGATGGACAGGAGGAGCAAAGGAAAGTTATTTGTAGCCCTCGGGCCCTGCTTTGAGAAGAGGTTGTAGCGCCTTCACAACAATTGTCATATTGGGTCGGAAATCAGCTTCATACTGAACGCACAATGCTGCAACTGCTGCCAACTGTTTCCCATACAAATTGAAAACAGTAAACATTTTTAATTATTTTTCCAGTTCGATGTAAAGCAATATCGAAACTTTGTAGCTACAACAATAATAACAAAAATATTGGCATTACCACGAGATAGATAAAGAAGCTAAAATTGAAATATCCAAAAGCACTAGTGCACTTCACGATAACAAAATCAGTAAAAGGTTGGCGTATTGACGTAATCTTTGCTTCGACGCCGGAAAGCAGAGTAAGGAGATAAACTTAAACTTTGCTACCATGTGAGAGAGTTTGATGATCATGATGGGTGAATGAATTTCATTTATGGGTCGTTAGAACTATAATTAAGTACAATTTGCATGCCGCGGCCTCATCAGCTCAATGATCAATTCACGTCTACACTAAAAGAATCTACTAACCTTTGCAACAGCCTTCGGTGGGTAGTCGTTGTTCAATTTAGGGTCCACACATTGCTTCACTTTATCCTCACTTAATCTTGGAGTAGCCTGTTCATTATAGTATAATGTATGCTATATATATATAGTCAAAGAATGAAGAAAAAATTAGTATAAGAAAAGATAGGATGCTAGCTGATCATATCTACGGTACAGAGTTCTAAGGGATTAAATTGTGAGAGCCTTCTCACCCAAGTCACAAGACTCTGTTGTCCTTTAGGCAATGTATGGTCGACAGGTTTCCTCCCTGTCAGGAGTTCTAGCAGCACCACCCCAAAGCTGTAAACGTCGCTCTTCTGAGTTAGCACCCCAGTCATGGCATACCTGTAAACGATTGAAAAACAAGTACATTTGATCAGCGTCACTAATGGCCTATGACTATCGTAATTCCTACGCTAACATCTGATCAGAAAATGCATACTCCGGCGCATGATATCCAAAAGTTCCCAGAACTCTAGTTGAGTGCAACCGAGCAGCAGAATCAGGAGACTGATTGGACAGGTTGAAGTCGGCTATTTTGGCCATGAAATCGTCGAAGATGAGGACATTACTGGATCTAACATCTCGGTGCACTATTGGAGGTTCGACTTTCTCGTGCAAATACTCAAGTCCCCTGGCAGCACCATGGGCAATTTTCACTCGTTGGTGCCAATTGAGCACTGGACCAGGTTCTGCCCCTTCTACACCTTTCCTTCCTAAACCAGTTAAATTTTATCAAACCAGTTAACAGATCCACGGGATATCGTACAAGTTAACACAGTAGCTAGCGAGCTTATTGTTTCAGCGATCGAATTATATATGATAGGAAGAGGCCGGTGTACCGTGTATAATGTCGTGCAGAGAACCCAATCTTGCTAACTGATAGACCAAAATTCGGTTGTTTGCCTCCAAGCAATAACCCAAAAGCTCACAAAAGTTCTCGTGTTTTAGCCTTGAAACAGCCGACAGCTGACCAACATCAACCAGAAGAAGAGAAAAAGCAACGGTTCTAATTAGGTGGGAAGCAAAGAATTAGCTCATATATATATATATATATATATATAATTAGAACGAGAGACATGTATTCACCTAAAATAATTTGAGGAGTATCATGCAGAATAATAATATGTCACCATTATTATTAAGAAGTGCATACCTGTGCAGCAAAATCAGAATCGGACTCTTGAGACGTGCTTGTATCGAGCCTCTTAATGGCAGCAGCTTGACCAGTTCTGAGAGTGGCGTAGAAAACACGGCCATAAGATCCTTCCCCTATCAGAGCGTTTTGGCCGAAATTGCCAGTCAATCTAATCAGCTCATCCAAAGACAAAGCTGGTATTTCAATGGGTAGAACTTTTGGAGAGGGGGAGCTCCTAACTGCATTTGCATCTCTCTCATTTCCTACAAAATAAATCCAGCCATTAATGGATACAAATCATACATACATATATATAGCCATCACCTACGCCATAAGCTGTTACATTATCCATTCTTCTCTAGATTATAATTTTCTGGGCAAGTTCCAAAACGAAAGGAAAAGTAATATTAATTTGATTGATTGCACCAATTGAACATAGAGACGACGCAGCCAAACATATATAAGATCTATATATACAGATGAAGCTTTCTCGATGACGTTCTCAATCAGCGCTCATTTTTCAAATCTCAATTCACCAATGTACATCACCATTTCCAGCCTCCAGGAAAGATCATTTGCATATCTAAACAGAAGAGAAGCTATGAAGGAACATGAACATATGTACTACCATGGGCAATCCCACGAGGAGGGGCAGAGTATTGATTAACATGAGGCTGACCGAAATCCTCCTCCTCTTTATCTCCGCAGCAAAACATGTAGCGGCTTTTCCAGAAATTAGTACTTCCAAATACTAGATGATCTCTTAGCTACCTGTCACACACACAGAACAGCTCCAACCTAGGATCCACCCAACAGACGTAAAATTATAAGCAAACAAAAAACAAAGCATTAATTGCAGAACATGCATTTGGCAATGGATCAGTCTTTAATTTGAATCATCAAATCTATTAATAGTATTGCATCAACAAACGTCAGCTATATATAGAACGTCCGTGAGGAGGAGGAACCGTACATATAGAAGCAAACGTATATACTTACAAGGGCAAGAGAATAACCTAGGGAGGGGAATTAGAAGAAGAAGCATCCATATTCTTACCAAAAGACGGTATGAAAGAAAGAGAATGGGCGTTTAGCATTGAGATCGGAGACTGATAATAATGTTGGGCGTCAGACGGAGTTGGGAGGAATGGGAAGAGAAAAAAGGGGTGGTGGTAGGGAGCGAGTCTAATGGAAAGGAGGGGAGGGGAGGGGAGGGGAGGAGCGTGTGCATGTCCATTCCATTCATTCTATTCTATTACTACTATTTTTATTACAGGTATCGACGCGTTTTCTCTCCATCGCTAAAAAAAACTTCCTTCTGTTTGTTAATAAAAAGCTGCTTCATCGATGATCGACTCATCATGCAATGCACGTCCCTTCTTTTACTTTGCTTCCTCCTTTGACTCTGCAACCATATTATTGTTACAGCCTTTAAATATTCCATTTTATTTACCTTCTAGTGCTTTTGATAAACGAATTCTGTTCTTGATCCAACAAGTCAACAAGCTGGGCGGTCGAGGCTTATTACTACGCGTCGTTTTTCTAAGAAAACTGTCCCCATCTTACTCGTGGGTCTCAGAGCAGTCATATGGATCTTAGTGTTTTGCTATTGCACGTCTCCTGCTCATTTGCACCTATTTCAAGCATTCATGGAACTCGCATATGCGACTCCATTACAATCCAGCGTCAAGCGACTAGTCTTCCACCTATAATTCCTAACGACCAGGCATGTAAAACTGCCAGAAGTTCAATCTTTTCAGAGGTTTCAAACATTTTTGCCCAACGAAAATTATGAATTGGACATTCTATCAAAGTATTTCCATCCATCAAGCCAGCTTCTCTAGTTTTGAGGTTGCAAACTGCAACCTCAGAAATAATTTTCAACACAATCTAATTTCAACCAATGCCAGCGAAGAGACCCGGGTCTAGTTTACTTCTCAGAAACCTATTTTAGACATATATACCATGTAATGTTTGGAGCTATCTTTACAACTTCGACATAAGGTACACTATTGAGGTGTTCTACCAGCCGTTGGAGCTATCTTACAAAAACAACTTTGATTATACAACATTCAGGCCTGTGAAAAGCTTCCTCGCAGAAATTGTCTCAAAACAATCTAAGGCCAGAGTGTGCAACGCATATTCATGATCATAAGGTTGAAAGCAAGCTGTTGCACGAAAAAAGAAGAAGAAGAAGAAACAGACAATGACAAAAAAGAATTAGAAAAAGCTGTATCTGTTCCCATTTTCGTGAACTTTCTGCTCCCTTCAGAAATCTGAACTTTCCTCAAAATTCTCCTACAATAGCACGGCAATCATCTGTTTCCAAAAATTTTGGGCGCACAAAATTTAGAATTAAAAACTTCTTTGACATGATTTTGAAATATGGTACCCAATCAAACCACTTTACGTGGAGTATGCAGTTTTGAGAGCGTACAAAGCACATTAGTATTCTCATTTCTTGTTGTGTGCCCTTCATCCAAAATAGGGAGGCTGGGCACCTTTCGATGCTTCTCTTGGCGTTCAGATTCAACCGTGTTGGTGGTTGTCTCATACAAAATGGAAGGAAACTGCTTGTAACCAAAAAACAGAACGCTCTTCTGATTCAACCAATTGTTCAGAACTTCCAATTGTTGTGCACTATTTCTTGCCAAATACAAGTCAAAGAGGGGGCATCTTCAATTTGCCATCTCTGAAACTCTGAATAAAGCTTATGATCAAGAAAGTCTTGCCGATCCAGGCGCATGGGCTAAAATGCAACCCCCAGGGTTCTCTGCCACAAGATTCTTCACCAAGAACTTAAACCCTTCAAGTTGGTGAGGTTTCATCTGTTTCCTGTGCCTTGGGTGAATAGACACTTTACAATTGAAGTCATGTGTAATATCGCCTATACCAGAGAATGATGACACATCAATCTCGTCAGTTGCTTTACCACTGATAGCCTCAGATGCACAAGTTTTTGTACACCATGTTTCCTATTCCAAAAAAAAAAAGACCACAATGACTAGAACTGGAAATATAAATCAAAAAACAAAAATAGAATAAGGAGGAAATTTAATCAACATTGAATACAGGATGCATCTCAAAGAATAATTGGCTCACAAGTAATCATTTAGTTTCAGAATGTAAAATACATAGAGTGAAAATTAAGCCTCGAGCGTCGCTTGGATTGTACACAGTATAATAAGCAAATGTTTAAACTTCAGGTTCGAGACAACTAAATAAAGAAGTAGGCTTAACTTCAGCACAAAATTCGATGAGCATGTAGACATTCCCATTGATGACACTCAATAGGATAAAATAATAGCATCGCAATATTAGTCTAGCCATCAAATCTTGCATCATCATTACAGTCATTATCCACCTGGCCCCACATGATTAAGTTTGCATTGAAATTGACAGTTCAACATTGTCGCA
Source organism: Piper betle (assembly GCA_033002965.1). NCBI lineage: Eukaryota > Viridiplantae > Streptophyta > Magnoliopsida > Piperales > Piperaceae > Piper > Piper betle. The sequence goes on from JAURVB010013092.1 coordinate 50,602, forward strand.
GTCAAACCAATCTAGTGACTCTGGGAGGAATAAAACAGAAGAGCAAGAGTAAATTTTAGTTGGTAAAGGTCTTTTGCAAAAAGCTAAAACTGTTAAAAAAAGAGGATTGAATATGTTTATTTGGAGGGCAGGGTCGTCTCACAATTGTGGTTTCTCACCATGCCACATGACTTGTTATCACATTGGATGTCAGGTTGGCTGAGATATCAAGATATTTAGAAAAAATTGCTATGATTTTGTAAGATGAAAATGGTATTCTATGACTTTTTAATGCACAGGCATCAAAGAACAACAATGTGCATATAATGGCGAGCATCAATTGAGAAAGAACTTTTTATTTTTGAAGAACAACAATATGCTAAGCTTCTATAAACTTGTTTGAAAAAATATTTTACAAACATAGCTTATAATTATAAATCAACTAATATTAACAACATTGCTAATGAACAACAATTTACATTAAACTAATATGGTTACCAGCTTACAAAATTAACATAAATCAATTAATATTGATAAGCAATTAATAATCCACCAAGCAAATTCCTTATAAAAAAAAATCCAGCAAACAAGAAATAAGATTCACTGAAACACTTAACAAAGGCAAGAATAGCAAACAGCACGCAAGATAAATGGGCTTGGTAAATCATTGTTATGCAGGGCTAAACAAGGTGAGCAAATAAGCTAAATCTATTTCTGGCAGCATTTTTGCCAGAAGTAGGTGAAACATCCAAAATTGATTTTGCTGGCCAATTTAGCTGCAGCAACCTGACAGGACCAATATCCAACTGATATCTGGCCAAGATGGCAACCCATAATTGCTTTCCAAAGAAATTACTCTTGTCAACATATTTGCCTTTACCCAATATCTTTTAGAGTTCTACAAATCTTCTTAGAAAGGCAAAACCATGTGCTACGCATAAACTCAACCCAATGAAAAGTCTAACCTGCCACTAACCGAACTCAACAAACCCTCTCAGATTTCCAAACATAAATTTTTGACTTAAGCTTTGCCATCTCTAATGCAAGAAAACTAATTAAAATGGCCAATCGAAATTCATCATAGAATAAAAAAAGAAATAACATCCTGTTTCCAACCACAAGTACCTGGCAAAAAGTGGATGATGCTGATATGCCATCAGAAGGTAGACTGAAAAACAGCACAATAAAGCAACCCACTTAGTATAAACCATCAGAAGATAGTCCACGCATAAAAACTACTGAGCCCTTCATTAAGGGATATTACTAGCCAGAAGTATCTTCATAGAAAATGAACAGTTGAACATGCAAAACTTAATCATAAATCGTAAAGATTTAAAAGATCATTCATCTCATTAGTCCAAGTTGCCACAACTTATATAAGCATAATCTTCATCTACTGAAGACAAATTTATCATTTGAGTTTACCAATAGATGTGGCTGCTAAAAAAATAATCGAAACATTGACACTCAAAATAAAAAGTTCTGGTGAAAACTTAGCAGAGAACTCCACTATCACACTCAGAGATGAGAGTGAAGAACAAATGCAAAAAAAGAAAGTTGCCCCAGCTGGTACATTCTATCTAATGCAAAGTGCACTGACAGAGAAGTAAATAGAACAGAAACAACAAATAAATTTTTCAGCAACATATGGCACCTTTTGCCATTGGTAATCGATTATTGCTTCTATGCTTTTCTGAATTACTCCACATAGCTGACAGACATAGCCCAGATCATCTTTAAGAACACAAGAATGCTCACACTCCGATTAGGCATTTTTTATATTAACCGAATTGTCCAAATCAGCACCCTAAATTCACAAGAGAATTTTCTCATTTATTATATTTAGATGCAAGAAGACACGAAGAGCTACAAGCCAAATTCTGATGCATCGCCTAAAAACATTATAACACTGCTTTCTAGCATTCTACACAGCAAATTCTCAGAAAACAAGACATGCAAGAACTAGTATAAAAAAGGTGTATCAGCGACACATTTAAGTTAAATGATGTGTTTAGAGAAAAAAAAGAGGGTTAAATGATGGGTAAGGAAAACACTTTAGAAGCACGTTTCAACTCTGTGAGTAACAGAAAAGTAAAAGCTGTTGTTCTATACTATAACTTTCCCATTAAACTCTCAAATCTCAGTTTGCTGCCCAATAACATTTCATTTAAGATAGAAATTACCTTTGAACACTCCAATGCAAGGTTCATTTCACTCTACATGTCTTGCAAACCATCCTCATCTGAACTGTTTTTGCATGTTTCTGCTATTAAGCCCACATTATTGGGTATAAGGAGTTTTGAACTAACCTCGTCCTTCACATTATCCTCTTCAATTTTTTCATCATCACAGATTTTATATCCTTCTGTTCGCCAGTGTCAGAGCATCTCATATATTTTTCCTGAAGATTAAAGGCATCAAATTCTCGACCAATGAGCTATCATATATAACAGAAATTATGTTCATAATTAAACATAAAAATCTCACTTTCTATTCTTAAGAGAACTTATTTCAGCAAGAACATACTTTTGATTCTGCAACAGAAGAACTGTTGCCCAGAACAAAAATTCTATTCCGCACTGGATAATATGTGGTTCTGCATATTATGTTTTTGAAGTGGGTCACTTTCTGGAGCACTGTCCAGGTATTGCTTCAGCATAAATGTTGTTGAACTCAGGTTAGTAGCTTCACTTAACAATTATGTAGCAGGTTGGATTTTTCCTTGTGTTTTGCCATGTTCATCATCAGAGTCAATATCAATAATGGGTAGGTTATCATAGTTTGTACCATCACCGCCAGCTGATATATTGCCATAAGCAGAATCATGGCCATCCCCATCGGCAATGTGATGCTGGCTAGAATAATAATTCTATCATTCACAAAAACAAAGTCAGTTCAATCTTAAAGCGGTACCATGGTTGAAGGAAAAAAAACAAAACAAAAGAAAAACAATAAAAAAATGAAGAAGATAATTGACAATACCATGAAGAAGAAAGGGATTAAGGGCTCCCGATTCGATCGTGACATGATGGATAATTTACACATAGTAATTTCAACATCTCATCCCTTGTAGGAATGAGAGATTCAATGTCTATAGTGACACTACCGTACTTTCCACTCTCAAGAAATTCGCGCAGAGAAAATGGATCAGAATAACCCCCAATTCCATCTAAGTTTGCTGCAGCCTTACTTGTGTAGTTAGAATTTTCAGGGAACATGTTTTCCCCAAAACACAATTTTGGCCTCTGGCACTCCCTGCTCAACTCAACTCCGGCACCAAGCACAACCGAATACCACCGCCTTCAGTTTCTAAGCGTAAAGCCATGCCTTTCAATCAGCAGCAGCAGGAATTTTTGTTTTTGAAAGAAAAACAAAAATGACTGCAATATATTTGGTTGCAATGCTTTGAGCCAATTCATTGGAAAATATATAAAATTATAACAATGACGGTTAAAAAAACGTATTTGGCAAAATATTAACAAAATATGAAATCGTTGAGGCACTTTAAAAGCTTTCTATTTGGTTGCATTGTTTTGAGTTGTAAGAACAGTGACGGCCAAATAAACATGAAATAGTAGAGGCACAGATAAAAAAAAATTACAAAGATTCTTTTTTTTTTTTCAAATGCTTGAGCAAAACCTGCTCGTAAATACAACCAACCACCCAACCTTCTCTTTTGAGCTCTTCACATTTTACATTGTTATGCTGCAAAAACCTTCTTCTTTTAAAGTTGCATCGTCATCCTTTAAATTATTAGAAGACATTGAAGATGCTTCCAAGGGATTCCAAGTTTGATAATAAATATATTGAACTCATGGCGTTGAGTTTCCACGGAAGATTAGATGCAAACAGAGGGACAATGGAGGAAAAATTTAATATAGTCAATTTTTTAGTAAGAATTATACCATGCTCGATGATCATTTTTTCTTAGTCTTTTTTTATTACAATCTTTCAAGTATATTACACTTGGCATCCAATTTAATAATTAAATTAAATTTCTATAATTTAATCATCCATAATTATACCAATAGTCCAATTTAAAACTTTATTTTTAAGGGATTCTAATCTTAGTCATCCGTAATTATGGCTATGATAAGTGTCTTCATTAATCAGAATGATTGCCTTCTTCCTTTTCAAATTTGGTGTTTATAAATTAGTAATGTATAAATGATTTTTCATAAATAGGTATTATATATAAATCAAATTTCAATTTTTTTACATAGGCCACCACTTTTAATTTAATATTTTTTTCAAGATAGCGTGGAAGACATGTACAACACTTGACCGGTGCGTTGGGAAGGGAAGGATTTATCAACTCATTTCTCGCCTCAACCCCCTAAATAGGAGGAATAGCGGTACTTTACAACACTTGACCCGTGCATTTGCTTCGACACCTGACTGTTATGATTGTGTGCTTCCCTACCGTCAACATCAATGGGACTGATTCGATTATTGACACTTCCACGTGTGTGTGGGTGTGGAGTTTTTTTGGCGAGGACAGATGTCTAGGCGTGGTGACTTTTGACTCTATTACACAACATCTCAACTTCTCACTACCTCCAAGAGCGAAGGCAAAAGACTTGCCCTAATTTAGATTTTTTCTTATTCTTATAAATGTCTTATTATATTTAAAAAACAGCATTCGGCCCGTTTCTACTTTTTTTTTTAAAGCAACAGCATTCCTTTTCTATATATAAACAAGCCAACATCACACCCCGTTCATGCTACCTGTTCTGACCTTCGTTTGGTAAACACGAAACTAATTAAGTGCTTTCTTTTTCTTAAGTTGGCTGCCTAATATTCGTGCTTGGATAAACAAGCACTTAGTGTACCAACAAGTGTGCAAGTCATTAGTACTCGTTTTAATTCAGAACGGATGGTTTTGTCCCTATTACCAGTTCTTCCTCCCGAGTTGAGACCAAAGTGGAATAGAGAGCTTTACACTCAGAAAAAACCAATTTAAATGTTAGCATTCAATGCAAGTGCAATTATATATAATGCAGCGTCTATGATCTCAAAACTGCATCCGATCTTACGATCTTAGATGAAAGGGAGTACTGCCCATGCAGTCGTTCTCGAGTGGCCCAGTAATCCTTCTCGTTCTGCCGCTGCTCATGTAATCAACGGAGCTATCACCTGCGAGCAGGCGTCCAATGTTTTAGACTCGTGTAGAGACTATGTTACAGGGAAGCAGCCCACACCGTCGGCGGCATGTTGCAAGAACCTAAAAGCAACGAGGAGCCAGGCCACCACGCCTGAGGACAAGCGCAAGGCTTGCCGTTGTGCTCACGAAGCAGTTGTGAAGATGATGGATGCCATGGATTCCGCCGTAAGCAACCTCGCCGACAAGTATGGCTCTCCTCTTCCCTACAAATTCTCTCTCACCTTCGACTACAAGCAGTAAGCTGCATTTATCCTTCCTTCCCTCATAACATATGTTGATCTTCTACGTTGACAGACTGCTTTTATAAATTTATACAAATATTCTGATCAATACATATCGTGCATGTATGGAAATCGATTGTAAGCCATCGGTTTAACAATAAATACTTGTATATGTTTTTGTAGGGCCTCTCGAATGATGACGGAGTTAGCCGAGATCGAGTAGTCCTAAGTACACAAAATAAACCATTCGTGATAGCTATGTCATAGCAATGGCAACTTGCCGCACTAGCAGTAGCATCCAGATAAGAATAAAATAGAACTCTTCACTTTCTAATCAGATGTTTTTGCCATATTGAATCTCCAAGACTCCAAGTCATGCCTCGCCTATATATATAATAATAATTCATGCCTCACCTATTTATCATTAAGTAATTCCATTTTATTCTGCGGTAATTAATTTGCAGTTTAAGGCCACATTAGCACGACTCATCCACGCTTGAATGGCGTGTACATATTGATGAAGGATAAAATTTGGCCAGCTTGATCATCTTTAAATAGGATAGGATGTCATGAGCAATTGAAGCAAAGTCCCATATAATATATAATATATATATATATATATAATGGAATTGGATCGCTTCGCAATCAATGAATACAATACAATTATTATATTATTATTAAGCACTGATCAATGTGGATGTGGGGCAGTTCCCTGAATTAAGACATGAGCGAAGAAAACACGCTAAACCTTGAGGCTGCCTGTTACACGAATTACAGAATAAGGGAGCTTTTGGAAGACCAGTTGGAGCCGGTGGAGTATTTTGAAGTTAGTTGGAGCATTTTGAATTTTAGTTAGGTAATATTTAGGTAATCGGGTAGGACTAGTTGATTTGGTTGTGTATAAAAAGGGAGGGAAGGAGAGTCGAAAGGGTTGTTGTTGTTGTTGTGTCGGTTATCATCATTTAATGAAATTTGAATTGTTTCTTTCTATGTAATATTCATTTTCATTGATTCATTGAAGCTTTGAGTGGGAGATCGATTCAAAATGGGAGGAAAGAAGCCTCTTTCATCCAATCTACCAATCGAACCTCAACTTCCAGTCGATGCTGGTAACAAAGTGGTATTAGAGCCACCGGGAGTTGAAGCTAGGATTGGCAAAATTGAACAACAAATAGTGAAGATGGAAGCTATGATGGCTGCTAATAGAAAAACTGGTGTGGAAAAGATCAATTGAATAGAGGCTGTTCTGGTAGTGATCCAGGAACAGTTGAAGACTTTGGTTGCGAATAGGGCTTCCTCTTGAAAATTGGAGTATCAAAGGTCAAGATCTAAATCAGTGATAGATCAGAGTAAGATTGTGAATGATCAACCAAGTGAATGGTCACCGGAAAGATCTAGGCATGATTGAGACTCTTATCGGATTTGGGAAGGAAAAGTAGAGGTATGAGAAATCTTACTGAAACTATACATTCTAAGTTCATGCAACAGATTAGGTTAAAATTTCCTAAATTTTTTGGTTCAGAAGATCCTGGATTTTGGTTGATGTGAGTAGAACGTTTTTTTATGTGTCATAGTATAGCTTATGAAGATCAAGTGATTGTTGCTAGCTTCCATTTGGAAGGATATGCTTAGATTTGGTATCAGATCTTGCGGGAGGAAGAAGGTGAATTGACTTAGGATCAATTTTGGGATCGAATTCTCGTTAGGTTTGGTCCTTCTGCTTTTGATGATTACATAGGGGAATTGATCAAATTACAACAATTAGGAAGTGTTGCAAAATATTAGATTCATTTTGAAACACTGCTTAGTAAGACAAATTGAATTCCAAGAGAGCAATTAGCCTCTTATTTTGTGAATGGATTAAAAGAGGATATTAAGTATAATGTTCAATTGAGGGAACCTCAAATTGTTCATCAAGTTGTTTCATATGCCAAGAAATATGAGTAGAGGTTGGAATCGAGGAAGAAAAAATATTCAATGTCAGATAGAAGAATGTATTATAATTCTAAGAGCTATGGGGAAGGCAAGATCAATAACAAAACAACATGGACTTCAAAAAATAGTGGAGAAAAGGACATTGCCTTCAAGCTAAAGTCATTCCAAAAAGTTCCTTATATTAAGAGACTAACGCCAACAGAGATCAGAGAAAGAAGAGCAAAATGACTTTGTTTTAATTGTAATGAAAAATATGAGAGTGGACATCAATGTCAAAGGCTTTTTCTAATTTACTGTGGTGAATAAGAAGAAGTGAAGGAAAATCAAGAAGATAGTGAGAGTGAGGATACCGAGGAGGAACCTGAGATATCATTGAAAGAAATTAATGGAGTCATATCTGTTGGAACCATGCGAGTTGGAGGTCAGATTAAGAATGGGAAAGTTATAGTGTTAACAGACGTTGAAAGCACACATAACTTCATGAGTCAAGATGTAGTAGAGCATTTGCAAATTCCAGTTGTAAAAACACGAAGTGTTCAGGTGAAAGTAGCAAATGAAGAATACATCAAGACTTTAGGAGACTGTGAATCTCTATTGTTAACACTACAAGGACATAAATTCCATGTGAACTTCAAAATTTTGCCTCTCAATGATTATGATATTGTATTGGGAACTAAATGGTTGCCTACTTTGGGATCAGTTGCCTGGAATTTTCAGAAGATGCAAATGAGATTTTCAGTGGATGGACCAAGATGTCATATTACAAGGATTGAAAGCATCATCTTCCTCTTTGATTATTGGAAAACAATTTTGTAAACATGTTCAGATGAATAAAGTTACAATTCTCTTTCAAGTATTAAAGTAGGTACAGAACATCACAGATATTGAGCTGCAAGATTTCCAACTTATTGAACTCAACAAATTGTTGGAAAATTCAAGTATCTTTTTATAGAACCCAAGGGATTACCACCACGAAGGGAGTGTGACCATCAGATTTCACTTAAAGAGGAGGCAAGATTATGGAAGAGCAAGCTTTATAGGTATCTACATTTTCAGAAAAAGAAAATAGAAAGACAAGTGAAAGATATGTTGTCACAAGGCATTATTAGAAATAGTTCGAGTCGCTTATCTACTCCTGTTTTGTTGGTTAAAAAACAGGATGGTTCTTGGAGATTTTGTGTAGATTATAAAGCCTTGAACCAAGCAACTATTAAACATAAATTTTCAATCCTAGTCATAGATGAGTTGTTGGATGAGTTAAAAGGGTCACAATTCTTTTCAAAACTAGATCTCAAGGTAGGTTATCATCAGATCAGAATGAGACATGAAAACATTTACAAGACTACATTCCAAACTCATCATGGGTAGTATGAGTTTTTGGTAATGCCATTTGGGCTAACCAATGTGCCTGCCACATTTCAGCAACTGATGAATCAAAATTTTTTTCCTCATCTTCGTCACTTTATAATAGTATACTTTGATGACATCTTAATTTACAGCAAAAGGTGGGAGGATCACTTCATTCATTTGGAGAGTGAAGATTTGGACAAGAAAAGGTAGATTATTTAGGGCATTTGATTACACGAGAAGGAGTACAAATGGATGACAACAAGTTAGAGGTTATCAATAATTGGCCTACACCTCATTCCATTCGGGCATTGCATAGATTTTTAGGTCTTATAGGCTATTATCGAAGATTTATTCGTGGATATGGATCATTGGTTACTGCCCTGACTTTACTGACCAAGAAACAAGGATTCCATTAGACAACCGAAGCCATTGCGGCATTTGATAAATTGAAACAGGCCATGTGTTTTGCTCCAGTGTTTGCATTGCCGGATTTTTCTAAACCTTTTACAATAGAGTGTGATGCTTCTACTTCAGGATTGAGAGATGTCTTAATTTAGGAAGATCATCCTATTATTTTTTTCAGCAAGGCTTTAAAAGGAAAAAATCAAATGTTGTCAGCAAATGATCGAGAATTACTAGCTATAGTCTTTTCAGTGGATAAGTGGAAAGGGTATTTGTTGGGACAACAATTTATTGTCAAGACTGACCATGACAGCCTTAAATACTTACGACAGCAAAAGATAACAACAAGGCAACAAGAAAAATGGTTAATTACATTGATGGCCCATGACTTTGTTATTGTATATAAAAAGGGAAAAGAGAATGTGGTTGCAGATTCTTTATCTTGACAACTTGAAGAAGATCATGACTAAGAAGACCAAAATGAAGGATCTGTCCTATCCTTAACTCCCTTGTCAATGGTAGTTCCTATTTGGTTGAATGTTGCTAAAGAAGCTATGGATGGAAGTGCAGAAATTCAAGAGTTAAAGAGAAAACTTCATGCTAAGCTACTGCCTTCAACTTGGGAAGAACACAATGGAATTCTATATTATAAAGGGAAGATTTATTTGGATTCATCTTATGATATTATTCCCATGATAATTAAGGGAATGAATGTTATTACTCATGAAGGAGGGGATACGAAAATTTACAAGATAAAACAAGTTTTCAGATGAAAAGGTTTTACAAAGACAGTTAGGGAATTTATAAAAACTTGTCATACATGTCAAGAGTATAAGAGTGAGCATCTATCACCAAAAGGACTACTTTCTCATTTACCTATTCCAAATCAAATTTGGGAGGATATTATCAATGGACTTTGTGAAAGGATTACCCTCATATGAAGGGAAGACTACAATTTATGTTGTCGTGGACAGACTGACGAAGTATTGGCATTTCCTTCCTTTGTGACATCCATTTACAGGTCCACAGATAGCTCAATTGTTTTTCTCTTACATCTTCAAGTTACATGAATTACCTAGATCTATTGTTAGTAATAGAGATCCCATTTTTGTGAGCAAGTTTTGGAAAGAACTTTTTAGACTACAAGGTACCACTTTCAATTTCAGCTCTTCCTACCACCACTCAAACTGATGGGCAAACATACTTTACAGGGGATACTCCGAAAGAATGATGTAGATGGCTTCCTTGGGAAGAATACTGTTCCATAGGCATGACACCTTTTCAAGCTATGTATCGCAAACCACCTCCTACACTGTTAACTTGCATACCAAGAACAATACAACTGGAGGAAGTCAATACTGCTTTGATGGATAGAGACAACATGATGAATTCACTCAAATGTTAATTAAAAAAGCACAGGATAGAAAGAGAATGAATGCAGATAAAAAATGTCAAGAATTAGAGTTTGAAGTGGGGGATGAAGTATAGATTCAGTTGCAACCTTATAGACAACGTTCTGTGCTTGGGAGGAGAAACAACAAATTTGCTCCAAGTATGCAGGACCATACACTATCATTCATAGAAATATGCTACTGACATGGGTAAAGCTAAAGCAATGGTAGTATTTATATCATTCGTGGGTGCAGCTAACTCTCCGTGAGGCAATTGTATGATTTTCCAAGGTAAAAGAGCACCCGACCAGTTCATACCAAGTGAACTTGCCAGCTGAGTCACAAATTCATAATGTTCATGTTTCGATGCTAAAGACAACAATTCAACAATCTCAAATAGCAGAGTCCACATTACTAGCACAATTAATAGAATCAAGAATGTTGCCCAAAAAACCCATTCGTGTTATCCAGAAACGTTGTCAAGGTGAGATTATTTTTATTGCATTCAATGTTTGGGAGGAACAATTGAGCAACTGACATGGGAATCGGAGAAGTCTCTTTGTTGTCATCATGCTTATTTCCTTGAGGATAAGGAAAATTATAAGGGGGAGGCAATATTACACAAATTATAGAGTAAGGGAGCTATTCGAAGACCAGTTGGAGTTGGTGGAGTCTTTTGAAGTTAGTTGGAGCATTTTGAATTTAAGTTGGGTAATATTCAAGTAATCGTGTCCGACTAATTGATTTAGTTGTGTATTAAAAAGGAGGGAAGGAGAGTCAAAAAGGTTGTTGTTGTTGTTGTGTTGTTTATCATCATTCAATGAAATTTGAATTGTTTTTTCTCTGCAATCTTCATCTTCATTGATTCATTGAAGCTTGGAGTGGAAGATCGATTCAATCATAGGAGGAAAGAAGCATCTTTCATCTAATCTATCAGTCAAACCTCAACTTCCGATCGATGCTGGTATAAAGTGCTCCCGGGCAGGTGAAATAGAGTGACCTCAACTCCCTGAGCAAATTACTGTCAGGCAGGTGAAATAGAGTGTTGGCATAAAAAATCAAGTGCTCTGCCAAACCCTTTGGATCGGTCAAGTTAATATTTTGTAGAATTAGCTGCAGCTGATTCTCGGATAAACCTCAATACTACTAGGCCAAATAAGTTATTACATGCAAAAATTAAATCATAGTAGAAAAATAGACACCAAGGAGCCAATTAAAAGGGGGGGGGGGGAATGACAAAAATTTGAAATGGGAAAGGAAAATAAAAAAAATAAAAAATGGTCAAAGCTTCACTTCCAGCAGCTGCTGAGGCGAGAAGGTGGGTGGATCAGGGAAAATTGAGTGCTTTGGAGTCAAAAAGAAGATTTTGTTATATGCTGTTAAGTGTTTAAAATATATAATATTTACCCATATTTTTAATATGATTTTGTACTTTCCGGATATAAATATTATTAATTAAGTAATATTTTACTTAATTTTTTAGTTTATTAATATTTTATTATATATGCTTAATTTTGATGTTTTAATGTAGAAAAAGATGAATAAATTAAGATTTGAAATTAATTGGTCATGATACTTGGCGCCACCCAATGGCAACAATGTATGGTGTTCAATGAAGTCGAACAGTTGGAAATTTAAAGGGACATTATAATTAATTAGACTACGTCGATTTGTGAACACCCTCTTCGAATTCTTGTATCTCCACTTCTATATAAAGGGGTGGTCATTTATTATTGATCATATCTCATCTATTGGCTTCGAAGTATAGTGAAAGAAGTAGTTTTAGTTTTTGTAATTTCTTTCTCTTTCATAATAAAAATTAGTTTCTTTTTTATATTATTTTGAACTTAACATGATTTAATTGAATTTATTTCAATTTTTTATTCTTTTATTGAATCAGAATGTTTGAATTATCATATTTTTAATGCTAAGAATAAATTCATCACATATTTCTTAGATCACGAGGTTTAATTAGATTTCGGGAGAAATTAATTAGATTAGTCACTGGTAATTCATCATATGACGAGTCTTTTGACTTGTTTGTCGTTGTGGTCGGAAGATACACAACATCGTATGCGATTGTAAGGCAATATTTAATGTATTATTTTATTGATTAATCTATTATCACCGGGAGGTAGAAATTGAGGCAAAATAATAAAAGTATGAAGGAGCGGGAGCCACCATGTCATATAATTATCCTAGATCGACAATTTGAGGGAATAAAAGATAAGAGTAAGATTTGATGAAGATTAAATTCATGTCAAGGAAAATTTGACTCTAGAATGAGTTTTATAATTTTGACTTCGTTTTTAATTTAAAGTTATTACTTAGATTTAGTTAAGTCAGTTATTTTTGTTTTACTCCTCATTTTATTTTCTTTAATTAATTATAGGAAATTCATCGCCTTGTGGGACGATACTCAATTTATCATTATATTACTTGTTTCGACCATATATACTTGCACGTCATTGAAAATATTCGAACATATGCTTGGCAACGGCACCCATCCTCGACGTGCAGGAAAAGGAATAGACAACCGCCCATCCTCAGCACCCTGATCTGGGCTTAAAGTTTTTTAAAAAAAACCCATGTTATCTCAGCTCGGCCCATTTGATAAGCCCAATTTGAAGTGCTCTTTTTGCGAGTGACATTGTTATTAATAATTATAATGACTGTCAACGGTTATTGTTAATAGAGTGTTCGACAATTACTGATGATCAAACAGTTAATCAATATCTAATGCTTCTACCCTTACCATTTTTATTCGTTTTATTGATTAACTGCAAAATGGTTAAAGGAAAGTTAACTTTTCATCGTTTACATTCGAGATATAATATTCTAAGCTAATATTACATCAATTGGCTATAAATTCATCATGGTAATCCTCACAGTATTTGAAAGTTTTGATTGATTAATTGACTTATGGTCCATATATAGAGACCCATATTACGCGTTTAAAGCAGTAGAACCATTGTGAGTTTAATTTTTTTTGTTCTGGGGATCTAGGTTGCAATCTTGGTCTCTAAGACTTTATTTGCTCGGGGGTGTATATATATATATATATATATTGAGTTGAAATTAATTTTGGCCATCCGATTATATATATCGGTCAGATCAAACCTTATTAAAATTACAAAAAACTTAAAAAATTATCTCAATCATTATCAACAACCAAATCTAGTCACATGTGACTAAATCTCGCCTCCCTCGAAGGTGATCTTGGCTATAAGTGGTTGAATTCGGTTGATGAATGCCCACAGATTTATATATATATATATATATATATATAGAGGAAAATATTACTATGCGCTGCCTTATTTTGCAGCGCATAGTAATGGTGGCCGTTGGATCGAAATCCAACGGCCACCATTCTTTCCTTCAAAATCCCTCCCCCACTGCCCCACGCCGCCGCCGCTCGCCCGCCACCGCCGCCCTGTTCGCCGCGCGCCCCCGCCCGCAGCCCTCCCCCCCACCTGCACTGTTTCCCCCGCCCCGTCCGCCGCCGCGTCCCCCTGCCCGCAGCCTTCCCCCCTGCTCTGTTTCCCCTGCCCCCTCCGCCGCCTCGCCCCCGCCTGCCCCCGCCCGCCGCCTGTTTCGCCCCACCCCCGCTACGGCCCCGCCCGCCCCTGCCCTGTTTTCGCCACCCTCTCCGGACGCCCGTTTCGCCCCCACCCCCGCCGCCGCCCCGCCCGTCGACCAAGCTCCTCCCCGCCGTCTGCTGCACTGGCCACCTCCACGCCGGCGTCACCTGCTTCACCGCCGGCGGTGGCGCGACAAAACACCGGGAAAGAAGGAGCGATGGCATTTTCGTAATAAAAATTTGACTCGCTCCTGACTAGAGTCAAATTTACGAAATAAATTTTAAAAATAAAATATAATAAAATAAAAACTTGACTTGCTTCTGACTCAAGTCAATTTTATAAAATAAAATTTTAAAATAAAATAATATAAAATAAAAATTTGATTCGCTCCCCGCTGACGCCGCTGCTTGCCGACCACCTCCCTGCCGCCACCCACACCCTGCCCCCCACCAACCCAGGCCCCGCCTCTTGCCGCCCCTGACCCCCTCTCGCCACCCCCCGCCCCCCCGCCCCGCGTGTCTCCCCTGCCCCCCTCGCGTCGTATCCCCGATCTCGACTGAAGTCAAATTAAAAAATATTATTTTATATTTTTAATTTATTTCACAATAATTTTTAATTTTTTTAAAAAATACAAAACCATAAAATAAAATATTATAAAATAAAAACTTGACTCGATCCCGATCTCGACCGGAGTCAAATTCATATTATTGAATAATTTTTTTAAAAAATAATTTCGTAATAAAAACTTAACTCGAGTCGGGATCAAGTCAATAATATGAAATAAATTTAAAAAATATAAGATAATTTTGTAATAAAAACCTGACTCGATCATGTGCGGGACCGAGTCAAGTTTTTATTACAAAATAACTTTATTACTGAATAAATTTTTATTACAAAATAAATTTTAAAAAAATAAAATAATTCCGTAATAAATTATTTTAACTCGAGTCCGATTAAGTAAAATTTTTATTACCAAAATACTCTCCCCTATTTCTTCCTCATTTGTTTTGGCGCGCCACCCCCTGCCGGCGACCTTGCGGCCGACAGCCCGCTGGCCAACAATGTCACCGCCTCGAGGCTGGATGGGCCTGGTGGGAAATGTGCGGCGCCGGTCTCGTGTGGGACGGAATAAAGTTTTTATTAAAAAATTATTTTATTTTTTTAAATTTATTTCGTAATATTGAATCGATCTCGTGCGAGATCGAATCAAGTATTTATTATAAAATTTTTTTATTTTTTATTTATTTCGTAATATTGACTCGATCTTGTGCGAGATCGAATCAAGTATTTATTATAAAAAAATTTATTTTTTAATTTATTTCCTAATATTAACTCGAGTCAGGGACCGAGTAAAGTTTTATTACGATTTTACCCTCCCCTGTTCCCCCCGCTCTCTCTCGCCGCGCCACCCCACCGCCGGCGACGTCGCCTCCGGCCACCCGCGGGAGGGCGGGGGGGGCGATGGCTAGAGCGAGGGCGGGGGCTGCGGCGGCCGACGGGGCCGAGGGCATGGGCGGGGCGGGGCAGGGGCGGCGGGCTGGGGTAGGCGGAGCGGCGGGGCAGGGGGCTGGGGCGGCCGGCCAGACGGGGGCATGGGCTGGCCGGCGGTCGGGGGCGGGGCATGGGCTGGGGCAGGGGAGGCCGGCAACGGCGGGGCGAGGCGGCGGGACAGGGGCATGGGGCGGCCGTCGGGCAGGGGCCGGTGGCGGATGTGTGTGTGTGTGGTGTGGGTGGGGGGGGTTGTAATTTGATTGTGGGCCGTCAGATCAGGATCCGACGGCCCACAATAGGCAGCGCATTGGCGCTGCCAAAATAGGGCAGCGCACTGTAGCGCTGCCCTTTTTTTTTTTTTTATATATATATATATATATATATATATATATATATATATATATATATATATGTACATATACGACTGAAGGAAAATCAATAAAATCGTCTCTTGTGTCCATCCACGAGTTCCCAAATCAAGAATGGATTGACAAAGAAAAGGAGATCCGTGGGACAAAACCCCTAATCTCGAAGCATTGCACCCGAGTATTAATCCAGCCGGTCTTCATCGGCGTGTAATTAACGCAGGCCAATTCTCATTCACAAGTAGTTGACTGCTTCTTACTACTCACTACATACTACTTGGTTGTCAGTTTTCCGTGCCCACAACGCGCATATTACACCTTTTAAATTATATTACATTATTACATTCACCGAGCATTATCTGCCTAACAAGCCAAAATTGTGGGAACTGCCGAGCTGGTTCTGCATCATAACGCGAACCAATTAATCAGAGTGTTCTTCCTTTTGGTTAATTGTGCGAATCACTCAATTCAACATTCACATAATCTTTGGTTCAAATTTTTTTAAAAAAACATAGGCTACATAATAATATAGAAGTATATATAGGAGACAGATAAATGACAAAAAGTGTCATTTTTCTTCATCTTCAGAAATTGACCTACTGATTGTAGCTGACTTAAACATTGTGTGTGAGGCTAGGATCTAAGGAGATAAAACCAAGTAACAGAATATGCAGGGCAAAAGGTTAAGCCAGTTGGCTGGAATTTATTCGGAAAATGGTATATAGTCTGATCAGTTCACACATGCATCTCTTTTTCCAGCATCTTCACGATTTATTTATTTATTCCAAATACTATAACAAACGCACACGCACACGCACACATAATTTATATATATATATATCCCGGATTGCCATTATGCCTTACATGACCATTGAAACTTCCGCAGTTGATTAAGAGAGGAGTACATATATATCATAAGGAAGATGAAGCAGGCCGGTTCGAAAACAACTCATAAATCAGAAAAAGAGTAATCATAAGGAGCAGTTTACCAGCATGCTAAAGGTGGTGAAGCCCAAGGTTTACATCACAGATTCGTCAAGCTTTAAAGCGTTGGTTCAAGAGCTAACTGGTAGAGGAGGAGATCAGCTAATCTTATCGGGGCCCCCAACACAAGAACAACGATCTACTTCCATTCCAACGCACCAAATTGCGCATCCTAGTACTTTCTTCGATGAAGTTTGCGAGGAGCGCATGTCTAATTCTTTCTCTCCTCTTACGGCTTTTACGATCCAGCAAACTTCATGGTTAGTTCCGGAGGTGCAGGAACTTGCAATGGGTCAAAAGAATGAGCGATTATGGTCCATGGAGGAGGAGGACCCTGGCAACATTTTTGACGATTGCTTTTTGGATTATCATCAAGAAGATGAATTTCTCCCATGCCTCGAGTCATTTGACCAGCTTCAAGATCTATACAGCATTACCCGCTCGGCCCGGTGATCAGAACTTGAGGCATTATATATCCGCATAAGTTGGCAAATGTTGGTTCTACCAAATGTGATTGGATTCGTCTCCTCAACAGACATCTGGTTTGGCAGAGCAATAGTTTCTTTTGGAGGGTCGGTTCTCAATCATCAAACTTCCTTTTTGAATATCCGGATCATAAATTCATCATCGAATTCACGCCCAAAGTTGTGATATCTTTCAACCTTATACGTCTTTTCCTTTTTGGGTGATTTAATTGAATGGATTATGTACAGAGAGGCGTGCGAGTGATTTTAATATGCGAATTATTTTTATTTGAGCCATGATGTGAATTACTTTTTTTAAGTAAAAAGGTATTTGTTCTGTTTGGAATATTTAAGTATCTTCCTAGGCATTCCAGATGGAGGAAACGCTTGATATCACGAACTCTAATTAGCAGTTTAATCAACCATAATAATATACACAGTCATCAATATACAAGGGTATACTTGTATTAGAAAAATAAATATGTTTAATTATCCTGAAATTATACGAAAAAAATATAAAATTTAATGGTCACAAAATTTCTTCTGCTTGAATATTTTAAAATTTAGTCAAAGTAATTATATATAAAAATTTTACAAAGAAATATTTTTTTATAAAAAACAAAAAAAATTAAAAAAGACTTTGGAAGATACGTACACATTTATATGAAAAGAATATTTTATTTTTTTCTTATTTTTTTATTATTTGATCATGTAAAGAAATTTTTTTTAATTTTTATTTCATTTTGTGTCATTATATTTTCATTTCATATAAATTTTTTTCATTTACACTATTTTCATAACAATCCTAAAAGTAAATGATGATGTGCTCACAACAAGAGAAAAAAATTTTAAGTCTCAAATTCTGGAAAGAGAAATAAACATCACCAGCAAACGGATCGAACGGGGAATCTTACAAAATTCAAAATAACGGCGGTTTGTACCGAAGCATCTTAGATCGCGACAACACATACTATCATCATTCACAAATATGCCACATCAGATTTTATTAGCAACAAGAAGTGCAGTCACACCATTGTAGGGAGTGTAACACATCATTCCTTCTTGCCAAAGCCATGAGACATGTTGTAAATCCCTCGTGCCTGTGCAGAAATGAAAACCAGTAAGAATTGAAGTACATTTTTAAGTCGAGTTGTACGGCACCAAAAAAGCTGTCAAAGGAAATAAATGTTACAATCAAAAAACATGAAGCGCCAGCAACAGCCAAAGGAATGACCTCAGAGGTGATTTTGTCAAGTAAGCATGCTTAGATATGCTTTGGAAATATTTCTGTTTCTCAATAAGTTACTCTCTAGGGTAGAAAGGTAGTTCTTCTACAGCCATCCTGCAATTTAGGTATGAACACATTCACATGCTCAATGATCGACAGCTCAAATATTTGACAACAAACAACATTTCTCTTTTCAGTTTGGGTTGCAACTCGATTGCGTGTCACACGCTGATCATACAAACAGTGAAGTCCACTGCAAGAACAACTGTTTTGGTGGGGGGTGGGGAGAAAATAATTGGAAAGAAATGATGAACGGTGACGGGTGACCCCAATTACAATTTGAAAAAAAATCCTATCATCGTTACAGAAAGAAAACCGTAGCAATAGCTTGACTATAGTTTCAATTTATTAATTATACACAACCAGGCGAAGACTCCACCACAGGTAATGAATCATACCCTCAAAAATGCCAGGTTTCCTCTGCAAGTCTGCATATATTTACTAGAAGATAGCACAAAACAGCAATCGCAATGGCGTCTACGTATGCATGCCCGCCCGTCGTACATGTTGAGTTTGTCCCTCAATTATAAATATCGTTGATGACTTGTATATAGGTTAATAAGAAAATATTAATCATTGGGTTAGCTTTTCGAGGAGGTTAGGGAAGGAGTTATTAGATTTATCCCATGTCTTGTAGATATTGTCGGTGACTGAATTTTTTTGTTGTTTAAAGTCTCCTGTGAGGACTGTCCAACTGTGTTTCTGGGAGCTCCCTATTGTTGGTGACTGAATTTTGTGTTTCTGGGAGCTCCCCTATTGATGGTGACTGAATTTTTTTGGTTGTTTAAAGTTTTTTGTGAGGACTGTCCAACTGTGTTTCTGGGAGCTCCCCTACAAAAAAAGCGGTAGGGTGGCTGGGAAACGTAAAGATAAACGTGAACAAGTGCTTTAAAAACAAATAAAAAGAAAAAGAGAATCGGAATTGAGAGATTGAAAGAGAGAGAGTGGGATAAGAAGCAGACCTGGAGAGGCGATCCCCGGGTGGTGGGATTGTTGATTGGAGAGGCGATCCAGGAGCTGGCTAGGGCTTTGGACGCAGTGTCCGGCGGAATTTTGAGGTCGATGGCAGAGGGAAGAGGAGAATGGAGCAAATCCATTGATGGGCCGTCCGTCGTAAGTGGCGGTGGGCCTCGTTCTTCTCCTATATGGGCTTCCTTGTGGATCCTGGGCCGTAATTAGTCGCATCTGAAATAAGTGTCCGACTCACGTATAAAGGTTTACTCATCATTTATGATTATTTGACAATCTCAACCATATTTTGCAATTGCAATCAAAATAATAACACATTTTCTAAATTGATAAAACTAACGACATCTACGAAGTAACATTACTTTTTTAGCATCTATTAAGGTTGAAATTTCACTCATGTTAAGCCATTTAGTTGCAATAAAAAATTTTCTATAAAATCTATAGATAATTTTGTAATAATTTTTGTTTTGTTACGATTAAAAAAAGTGTCAAATCTGACAAAACTATATTTAACTGAAGAAAGGGACGAGTTTAAAAATAAAATAAATAAGACTCTGCCTCTTTTGTTTTTATAACATTTTTGAAACTTTGGACTACAACTTTATATTTTGTGTCAAAGTTTTGCCAAACTCATTATCACTTTATATTTTACTTTATATTTTGATAATAAATAGGCATAAAACAACGCAGCAAAATGCCTGATAATTACGGGCAAAATCGTCAACCTGCACCGACTATGGCAGAAGCTCGTGTTGGTGTTATTTTACAACATAATCATCTCCAAATTAAGCCAGACTAACTCCTGATATAACAAAACAAACCACAACTGATGAGCTACTTAACAATAAGTATTATTATATGCAGATAACACAAGGCAAAGAAGGAGAAACAAATGGATGTGCCATAAAGAAACAATTTAAGTATGGCAACTGCTTCTTGTTTGGTTGTAAGAAATAAGTGCTGCTCTGCTGGCTTGATGGGTAGTTGAAGGAAGCGGCTGCTATTCCCTGCCGTCAAGGGCCGGCGCCAGCTGAGTATTATGATTAATGTGTCAAAATTATCATGTCCGTGAATGTTTTATCTATATCTATAGTATACTTTATAGTATTATTAATCTCTATGTATGTATATGCCTCTGTCTCATGATTATCGTCCTTCCATACACACTCATCACAAGTGGAGGTACTGAACTTGGTATATACATAGTACCTCTAACTATTTGCTTGTATCAATCCCTAGGCCAAGATCATAATGAGAGTCATTCCTTGTTTTTTCTTCTTTTCTTGGCTACCTACAAAAGGGCAATGCTTCTTGCTATAATGCTGTTGACAACTTTAAGCACCTGTCAATTGATCACAGAGCTAGCAAAATCAGTTAACATAGCTTTACTAGCGATTTTTGAGGAATGATCGTTTCCATGATCTTGGTGAGCGAGATGCTGCCCCCAAATAATGATTCCTTTGAATTAGAAACTTTTTCGTAAAGTAAGGACCAGGCAGAGCAAACAATTAACAGTAATAAACATGGCATGCGATGTTACAAAACGTATTTTTCTTTCGAAAAGGAGACAATTACGACAAGATGAACCGGTGAATAAATGACTTCAACCGGATTGGAGGAGAAAAAGGCCTTACAAAGAAAAGTTAACTAAGATATTCTTGGATGCGCTATACTCTATCTCCTGCTTATGCACTGCCTGCAGAGTGCAGATGCCGGTAAAGATGCATTTCTTCTGTGTATATTTAAAATCCATAAAGCACATTCTAATCGACGTTGTGAAAGCCGGGAAGTAGAGAAGTGACGAAGCCCACAACAAAAATTTGAATTTCTTTGACAATTCGCCACCAGTTTATCCCATCATTTCTTTCAAGGTCCTGCTGATTTTCGTTCTCTGGCACTTGATTTGCTTCACCAATTGGTTGATTTTCAGCCGCGGGTTCTTCTACAACAATACAGGCAATTAGACATCAGGTAGGGCGAAAATAATATTAAATAATCAAGAAGCATTAAGCATTTAGAAAAAGGCAAGCCTTTGATCAGGTAATAAGGACTGGTAATATAAATATTGAAACTTGTTTCTTTACAGACATTACAAAACATATATTGGAAAGAGAAAAGCCAGAAAGAGGTCCTCCATGGTAACAGACATGAAATAAATCCGTCGATGTCTTGGCCCTCCTAGCTAAACTTTGAACCTCTCGCAGAATTAGGTCAAAATAAGCTCATTAAGACAAAATGAGATGATATTTGAATTAAATGTCGCACTACAGCAATGTGATATCGTTTCACCAGCTTGTCTTCTATAAAAAGTTGAGCTAAACAAATTACCTCCCCTGTCTCCTCAAGGTGCAACAAGCACAAAAAACACAAAAAGAAAAAATCTGCCACTAGTCTGACCCCTTTCAAAATGTCACTCCACACACTAATTAACATTTGAGCACAATACTCAATCATTCCTGTCCTCTTCTAAAATTTTTTAAGGCTAATCTATTAACTCAAACTAAATAAATTGGTGAAACCCAGCGCTTCATGATCATTTTCATGCCAAAAATCAGAAACCACTTAAGACAAGAATAAGAAGGTAGACAATTGTGAAGCATGCATTGCACGTGACATGTTAAGAAAATACAAATCAAATAAGTCCTTAACCTAACGTACAAACAAAAAATACAGAAAATAACAAACCATCCAGATTAAAAAATATCCTGGAAAAAGAATCAAAACTCTCCTTTGATTGGCTCCAAATATCAACTTGTCAGCTCTCATAGGTACAACAACATGGTGATATAGCACTGCTGGAACAATGGACTTCAAAATTGCTAGTGCATGCTTATGGGTTTGTTTCGAGATTTCTCATACAAGCATCTAATGCAAAACAAGAGTTCGCGAAGGATACCAGGTCTAGGGGCGTTACCACCCTCAGGCCTTATAGGCAGGCCACCATTTTCAGCTCGGATAGCTGGTTGAGGTTGTGGAGGTGCTGCAACCCTATGCATGACATGTGTAAGCCTTCTGATTAGAGGTGTAAGAAATCCAGTCTGGTATCTGTGAAAAGTTAAACAATTCTATCAACACAATTCAATGCTGTGATTATAAAGGAAATCCGAGTTCAATTGAACTTACAGATAAACAATGGCAGCAAGAAAAAGGAGGATAACAAGCCTTTCTCTTGACCCATGTTGATTGACGACAAAGATTAGAGCTGCCAATTTTATTAATAGAAGCACGTCCAGCTGAAAAGCAAACTGAAACCTTCTAACAACAATCTGCCTTTGCGGTGCTGCTTGTGGTTGTTGTCTTCCTTCTTGGCCATGCACCTCAGAAGCTGCTCCTCTTTCAGGAACAATAGGCCTACTGGTTAAGCACAAGGTGAGCCATAAAATATCTGATGCGCAATCTACTAGCAAAATCAATATATGGATGAAGTATGCTCTACAAAATAGTGCAATAATAGACACATAATTTTCAATAAATAAATAATTATAGTAGAAAAAGACCAATAGCTATAATAATATTCATGCTATCAAAAAGAAATGTAGACGTAGAAAAATAAAATTATAAAGACCTAAGGGGACAGGGCATCAAGAAAAGACTTGAAATTAAGAGTAAAAAAAGACAAATTTATTAATATGCCGACAAGCTAATGACAGCTAACACTGAGCTATCTCCATCACAAAACTACCCATGTTGTTGAAAAGTAAATAAATAAATTGGCAAAAATTAGATATAATTATAAACAAAGAACTACAATTCATAATATTATACTCTAAGAAAAATTCTTTCATTTTTACAAACTTTTAGTAGGAAACCAAGTAGAGACTTTAGAGTCTTCGATAATCTCAGCAGATAACAAATGCAGGTGATATCCAATGAAACAAGTAGTTTCCATAATAGGAAGAGATTTACGCTGGGATCCTGTATGTAAGAGGTATAAGGGTGTTGATAGGAACTCCAGCCATGGGAACCATAAACGGCATAATTGGAACAGCATAGATGCCAGGGCCATTGTTTACTGGCTGTTGATCTACTGAAGGCACCAAGCCCGGTATTAGTGCAGGATGATTAATTGGAAAATTTGAACTTTGCATGGCTGGGAAGCTGGGAAGCGTAGGCACCTGAAATAACAAGGGTAACTTTCAAAACCTCACTAAACACATTCATACATCAAATCAACATGTAGTAGGTCACGTTGAACCAGAGGCATGAAAGAAAGAAGAGCTCAATAGGGAATACGTTTCAAGAAGAAATAAAACACCAAAATTGGCTACGTGCCCCTTATTATTTTACATTTTTACTCTTCACTTATTCAAAGTAAGCATAGTATTGAGAAATCTGACTCAAATAGGAATAGACTTTACATTTGATCTATAATTCGACAAAATTTAAATTTCTACATTTAATGTACCAGTAGTGCTAATTTTGAAATAGAACTCCCTAATCCAAAGAGAATTTAACTGATAATATTGTGTTGACCTAATTTAACTAGGAGTAGACACAACCTACTTCGAGCTTAGGCTTCCAATTTAAGTAAATTCGGTTTATAGTCTAAACTGGTTTAAATATCTACCCAGAAAAGTAAAAAGATTATTAAATAATAGATTATTCATAATATGAATATCAAAAATTCAAAATTTGGATTCATAGTGAGATATTAATGATAGAAATCATCTAGCGTATATATATTGGCCGGGACATAATTAGCGGAGACATCCAGTAAAGGAAGAAGCAAGATAACAGACGGATCAACCAAGCAAAAAGAAAAAAAGTTTCGACAATCAAAACGGAGCCTCCCATAACGAGATCCAGGCCCAACGCCGGGAAACCAGATTCCGGAAACAGAAGTCCTAAGTAAAAATAATC
This sequence comes from Piper betle, assembly GCA_033002965.1. Lineage (NCBI taxonomy): Eukaryota > Viridiplantae > Streptophyta > Magnoliopsida > Piperales > Piperaceae > Piper > Piper betle. The sequence goes on from JAURVB010013092.1 coordinate 75,046, forward strand.
AACCTAGCAACCGAAATCGTAAAGGATGAAAATCAATAAACAAAAGAAAAAAACAGAGCCGGGACAATCGGCGGAATCTAACGCATCAGAGTGGTAGAAAATGCAAAAGATTAAACAAACAAAAGAGATTGATGAGGAAAAGAGACATGCACCTGGGTTTGCTTGAGGTCCTGGACTGAGGTGGAGGATGGGACTCGGGCTGCACTTTCCTCCATTACAAGTTGATGGAAGTATATAAACTTAATTAACTTAATCAGTCGAAGAAGAAGAAGAGGAAAAAGAAGGCAGGAGGGGGCGAGGCGACTTGGACGAGGGACGAAGGAAATTGTTGGGAAAGAAATAAATATTAGGGAAAATATCCTAATACTCAAGTTTACCAAATTATACAAAACAAACGTTTTTAAATTTTTATATTAATTATGGCGAAATTTAATTATTTTTTAAATAATGATAAAATATCTATAAAATTTATTTTTACTAATATTTAAACATATAATAGATAAAACTTATAATTTTTATTAATTTTATATGTTAAAATAAAAAATTAACTCATAACTATTAAATAGAATATTAAAGTATATTTTTGATGAGCTAAAAAGTAAAAAAATTATTTTTTATTGAAATTTGAACAATTAAAAATTAAATTAAATTTTTGGCCATAAAAAAATAAAAAAATATATTTTTAGATGTTCAAAACTTTGATATGAAATTATCACATTTTATTGAAAATAAAAACATGTATTTTATCCAATATTTTTTTATTATGAATATTTTTTAAAAAGATATCATTCATTATATAAAACACAAAACAAAAATATATTTTAAAAAAATTAAAGTTAGATTAAAGGTATTTATGTTAATAAAATATATATATTAGTAAAATATTTTTATAATATATAAATTAGTTATATATGAAATAAAAATTTGAGATCTGACTATATTTTATATAAATTTAATATTTGAATTATTTATGATAGAAAATATTAAAACTTAATAATTTATGATATTTTTCCTAAATAAAAAGCCGCACAACTAAATTGGGTTGGGTCCATCACGTTGGTAACGGTTGGTCAAAGAAAAAATAAAATAAATAAGTTTATTTATAACTTTCTATCATAAGGGAGAATATTTTAAAAATTACAAAAAAGTAGGAAATCAAGCATAATAACCATAAAAAGGTTTTTTATATAATAACAAAACTACCCTCCTATTTAATTTTTTTAAAAAATAATCTATATTCGTCGCTAGTATGGGTGCCGTTAATGGTGACAATGGAGGAGGCCAGTTTCTAACCACATCTTACACTGATTGTTAGATTTGGTCATCCTCGGCCTCTCAACGTAGCTAGATGGTCAGATTTGGTCATCCTCGGCCTCTTAACGTTGCTAGATGGTCATAGCCAGCAATCACTTTTAATTTTTTTAATTAAATCCCGGTGACAATGAGGCAACCAGACTTGACCTTCATGCAGTCGAATCTAGCCTTGGAGAGGTCAAATCTTGCCGCCCCTTTGGGGTGGCTAGATTTGCCACTACTTCTTTTATAGGGTATTTATTTGCTCTATTTTGAACCATTATTTTAATAAAATATATAATGTTGTTGTTTACTACTCAAAATAATGTTTGGCATATGAGACGATAAAACCAATAATATTAGCATTGTTATCTCACAATTCGAGGAAGAGCCCCGTATAAATGAGTTACAACTCATATAGTTTATATAAATTATACCTCTTATTTTTAGTGGGTTCTGTAATTCAAAAATTATATAGATAAATAAAAAATAAATAGTTTGGGTAATTATAAAATTTCAACAAAATCTAATGCTTCTAATTCTGTTATCTTAATTATCAAAGTAATTGTAATAAAAATTATTTTCAATATCTATTAATTTGTGCATCTTGTGAAAAATTTAAAAATAGGTAAAATGATGTTAAAAATAAAATTTTATTAACCTCCTACTTTTGCCCAACATAATTTCCCACCTAACCCTAATCCTAGCACTCCTCGCTGATTTCTAGCCATAGTCGCCACCCTTGGCACCCGCGACAGCTGTCGTCATCATCGATTTTGTGTTGAATCACTCTGAGACAATTATCGCTTCTCAAATTTTAGATTTTTAATTTATTTTGATCACTATGCATATCATCCATAAATTTTAGAAAATTTTCATGTTTTTGTTAATATGTAAATTTTGTAGATTTGTGATAATTAGTTGTTGATTAAATAAATTCATTATGTAATTAGGAATGGATAAGGATTAATGATAATTCAAATCATTTGATTTTGAAATTAAATATATTATAGATGATATTTGAAATTGTAGAGTAGATATGAATTTCATAATTGTATAACTAATTATCGAGTTGACTAGAAAGTTAATTCAGAATGAGGATTGACATGAGATGAAAGCTTATAAATTAAGGTGTAGTCACTTAGTTAAAAATAATAACAGGAAAATTTTAAAGTGTTAATTATTAAGTTAATGCATTTGGTTTTTTTATATTGATGTTAGTGTTTATAGTAGTTATGAATATGTAATGAGTCACATACATTCATTGCATTCATACATCATATAGTTAGAATTGGAAATTAACATTTAGTTATGATGTGCAGGTACCGCCTAGGCGTGTGACCTCGCTTGGAGTTTCTATTAGGTTTTTTTAGGATTCGTTCCCTACTTTTTATTTTAATTTATTGTGATTTGATTTATTATATACAAGATGGTTAAGTGGTGTTTTATCAGATCCTAGTTAACTCGGACCATTTAATCAAATAGTTTTTCAGATTGATAACCCTCAAAGATGAGATCCCTCGAGTTTGATTTCAAAAACACGATTCACCGCAAGTTGCCTTTGGGCCTATTATATAAATCCTTTCCCAAGTCTATATATAATTTTATCGAGTTTTAAATGAGACAAGAGATGGAGAAATCAACTCGCACATACCATGAGCGGGTGCACGTGTCAGTCACAGCAAGCTCTAAATTAGTAAGAGGGTTGTTTTATTCTTGAGGGATCATAACAACACCATGTTTTGAGTTTTCTCACTCCCAAAAAATGTGGAGGTTTAAGGGTACTGTTTAGTATAGTGCACATCCGAACATGTGGATCAAAGAGTACTAAAGGTGACTGCTTGAGAGTACTTGGCCTTCGTACTCAAAGCCATGAGAAATATGGAGGAAAGGAAAGGACTTAGGATATACTAGTAGTCTAAAGGGATAGAAAAGAAACATGAGAAAATACAAAGAGAGGAATAATGCCAGTCAATTCAAGCGTTATCTGATCTGCAGCTAGATGGCTCCTTAGTAGATGCCTCATGGAGGGTTCAATGGAAGTATATATCAGTTTTCTTTTAAATGAGAGTCATCTCTCATTTGAAAGTTTGATATTTGGCTATTTTCGAGCAAGTAACAATTGTTAGTGACAAAAACTAGGACGAACGAGCATTGTCGGTACAACAAAGGAGGACAGATGCCACTTTGTACACATATACCTGCCAATGATGAAAATGAATGGGATGTGATGAGTGAACCATATATTGCTTCGAAATGCAAACTTGTTTATAATGTGAAATGTGATGTAGATTTTGTTATAGAAAATTTTTGTATGATATGAAATGTGATTTTTGTTTGGTGATTTTGGTAAAAAGTTGAATATGATCAGCTGATGGGTTGAGACTTAGCTAAGAGAACATATTGAGAGTAATGCAAATGATGTGTTTGAAACCTGGTCTATTATGATGTTCTCGTGAATATATTTATTTATTATTGTTTTGATAGGTTGACTCCTTATTGCGCTTTTAGGGAAAATTTTGTCAGTTTTGATTTAAAAATTATGGTTTTTTAATTTAAATAGTGTTTGAATTATTTTGAAATATATTTGGGTTGTCGTAACATACATATAGGATCTTATTAGGTTTTAGAGCATCTCATGTATGCATGGTATGTAAACTTTCCCAGCTTAAGACGCCAAGAGTAGATCCCTTCTGCTAGTGTTGGGTTGACCGATTTAATTAAGTTAAGGATGGCTTGGTCCCCAATAACATTTCCAAATCGGTTTGAGAGTGAATTGGATTTGGGGTGTTATACTCTTTCATTTCCATGATGTGTTTACGTAAACCACGAATGTTGGTGAACTTCATTGATGACAATTTTGCCATCAAGGTACTAGTTAATGATCTTGTTTGAAGTCTCAAACTGTTGATTAATCGCCTTTATATAATCCTTGATAGACTCACATTTAGAAATTGACATACAAATACTAGTTGTAATGCGGGACTTAATGACATCAAGTTGGATTGCTCCCAACGCTCATAGAGTAAATTCATGTTTTGATTGCTAGATTCAGTGAGAACAATAGACTCATCCTTATGAAGAGCATAGTCAAAGTCCTTGTATCCCAAATGAAGAAGGAATTTCTCCTTCAATTCCTTATAATTATGATCACCACTTAAATAAGGAACCTTAGATAAATCATTAAAAAACATCAAAGATGAAATAACCTCAAGAAACATATAACCATGCTTACTATCACAAATATTAAGGCACATTATATACCATCACTACAATTATAATGCAAACATACTAAAATAAATCAATATGTCATTAAAATCTGCCTATGGGCAAAAACTTGAACACAAAATAGATTTATGTATTACTTCAACGATTAAACTAGGAAAAATATTAAATATCTCTCAATGTTTGTGGGCTAATTAAAAAATATAAATATTTTCTATTTCAACTTAATTAAACAAAATAATCATAATAACCTCCCTATGTGGTAAATGTAACTGTAAAACCCGTGACTCGAGTCAGAGTTTTACGGGAGTGAACCAGTCGGTTCAACCGTTGGTTCGAGTCGAGTCAGCTTCATAGATGCGAGCTGAGTTGAGGCCAGCTGTGAGTTATGAACGATGAGGGTCATGTATGCTCAAGTGTACAATGATAACGCCTGAAAGATGATGAAAAACGGGTTATCAAGTATATGAAGGTATGCAGTATTGATTGTTATTTTTATTTATCGCAGAATAGTTTTAAGCCGAATAACGCATTAGGATGCGTTGGATTATATTTGGGTGGGTTATTAGTTATAGAGCATGCCATTTGGATGTTGTTGTGTTTGTTTAATTTTATGGGTTTTTTCCATATTTTTCTAGATTTTTTATAATTTATTACGAACTAGTTATTATTTTGACTTGAGCAAGAATCGAGTCAATACTTAATTACGAAACTGCCATTGAGGGTATTTTTCTCCCTCCCGACCCTTCTTCACCCAAACCCACTGCCATGTGCTGTCGCCGCCGCCGCTGGCGCCGAGCAACGCCGCCCCGCCCCGCCGTGCAGTCGCCGTGCTGCCCCGACCGACCCCGGCCACTGATCGCCTGCCGGCGCGCCGCTGCGATGACGCGAAGCCGCCTCGGCCGTCGCCACTCTGAGCCTGATTCTGCCGTCGTCTGGGCCATGTCGCCGACACTGTGACCCCGACGACCACCCCCTCGCCGTCGCCGACGTTTCCCCCATCATCCCGACCGCCGTCGAGGCCGGCCGCAGCCCCAATCGGAGCACGCCGCCGCCGCCACCCATTTTCGACGCCACCATCGACGGCCATCGCCGCCTCGGCTACCTTGTTTGACACCGCCATCGGACCAAGCTCGTCGAGCTGGTGCTGATAGACCCCCTGATTGCTCCGTCCCGAATCGTCGCCGGAAAACCGCCGACACTCGCCGGAAAACCGCCGGAACCGCCGAAAAATTGGATTCGTGGGAAATTCGCCGGATCATCCGCCGAACGCACCTGGTCCAATCTGATCGGACTTCGGACTCCGCTACGTGCCGAATTCGAGTTTCGAGCCACGAAACGGAAACCCTAGCCGTCGCCGATTTTCGACGACGCGAGGTATAATTTATTTTAATTTAATTATTTGAAAGTATTGATTATTAGAATTGCATGATAGGATTGGTGAATTGTATGTTATAATAATATATATAAATGTAGATTTGATTAAGGATAAAATATGAAATTTGCTTGATTGAGTGGTGTTAAAAATGGAGGCTAAAAAATAAATTAGGGTAACTAGGTAATGATCATGATCTAATGCAAATTAGCCTAAGTAGGCTTGCTAGAATTGATATAGGTTGATGTGTGTTGATTGATGCGTGATTGTGTTGATTATGTGTGCATGCTATAGGATGTGTGATTCATCATGCGGGCGTTAGTTTTTAGCTTGATTGTGTAGGTACGGTGTAGGAGCTCGCCGCCTAGGCGCGTAGACCCGTTTGGAGCTTCTACCAGGTTCGTTTAGGACTCGTTCTCTGTTTTACGCTACTCTATTGTATATTTGATTTATCATGTGCAGGACGAGTTAAGTGGCGTTTTATCGGATCCCACTTAACTCGGGCCATTTAGCCAACAGTTTTATTTCGGATTAATAACCCTCGAGGATGAGATCCCTTGAGTTTGTTTTCGAACTTCAGATCCAGCTCACGATGCCTTCGGGCCTATTGTATAAATCCCAACCCAGGTCTATATATGTATAGTTTTCATGTTTTCGGTGAGAGATGGGATGAGGGGTACTTGCGGCCACGTCTTCAGATAGGGCGTGTGCTCGGAAGAGCGGGCTCTGGAGCTGGGGAGAACCCACTTCGTTCCCGAAGGATCCGGACAACTCCACCTTTGAGTTCCTCAAACCCGAAGAAGTGTGGAGGTTTACGGGTACTGCAATGCAGCGCATGTCTAGACTTGTGGTTCAAAGGGTACTGAAGGTGACTGCCTGAGAGTGCTCGGCCTTTGTGCTCAAGGCCAGGAGTAATATGGAAGGTGCAGAGGGCGGTAAGGAATGAAATTTGATGCGAGAAGCGATAGAGAAATGGCCAAGGTATGAGAATGAGAAAGAAAGGGGGACGCTGTCGACCCGAGGGCGACGGCCCGACGGCGACGGCTCCCATATGTGCCCTGATGAGAGTTCTTGAGGAAGTATATGGTTTTGATTCAACAGGAGAGTTTGCTCTCCTGTGCCAGATTGATATTAGTTATTTTCTGGGCCGGTAACACTCGTTACTGACGGTTTTTCTATATATATGTAGGTGAGGAATGCGAGCGATGAAAGCTGTCGGGACTGCGGAGGAGCAGCACCGAACCGCGCACACATGTACCTGCCGCGTGTAACGTATGTATAATGATGGTGTGTTATTGTTATGTAAATGATAATTTTGATGTGTTTGCGTGAATGAATTACTTGTTATGAAACAAACTGATAAATATGAATGAGTAGGGAGCCTTGGAGTTCAGACTCGGCTCAGGTAAAAACGAATGAGATAATGATTGAATGTCATGGTAGATTATTATGTGTTAGCGTATTTTCATAAAATAGTATATATTTTCTTTTGGTTTCTCATTTATTATTTTATCTTGTCTTTGCTTGCACGTCATGGCATGCATGTAGGACTCCGTTAGAACCCACGCATCCTATCCATGCATTTCATGTTTGCATCTCCATCTTGAGACACCGAGGGTAGATCCGGGTCGGCTTAACCGAACCCAGTAGATTAGCGAATGGTTCGGTCGCCGGTGACATTTCCAGGTTGGTTCACTGGTGAGCCGAAACGGGGTGTTACAGTAACACCTCGTTTTGATTCACCTGTGAACCAACCCGGAAATGCCACCGACGACCGAACTATTTACTAATCTACTTGATTCGGTTAAGCCGACTTAGATCTAACTTCAACGTCTCTAGATGGTGATGTAAGCATTCGATATATGGATGTGATGCTTAGGTTCTAATGTTCTAGATGCATGCTATGATATGCAATCATGTATAAAATAAAACAAACAAGTAAAAAGTTTACAGAAAATGATTATTTTTAAAAGAAAATAGATAGTCTCCCATAAAAAACAACAGGGACCACCCCGTCAACGGCAAGCAGTGTGTGTGTGTATATATATATATATCAATAAAAATAGAATACGCAGTAAAAAATAACATTTCTCTTAACATTTTAATTCTATTCATTTCTGATCTTCTAAGCCAACTCTAGTCTCCATTGCTCAACATGTTCATCTCTTTTCACAGTTTTCATTCACATGCAAAACATGTTATTAATTCACAAAAATCACATTTAAGTTGCATCAGTCAAAGCATTTCAACATTCAGCCACATCAATTACATTTGGCAGGTACATGTGCGTGCAATTACTTTGATGTTCCTCTGCAATCCTACAACACTCAATCCTCAAGGTTCTCACCTACATAAATAATAGATAAGAGTCAGTAATGAGTGTTACTAGTCCAGAAATAGCTAACAACAAACTGTCACAGGAGAACTGACTCTCCTGTTAAATAAAAATATTTTTATTCTTCCTCATAGACTCTTATAATGACACTACTTAAGAGCCGTCAACCTCACGCGACAACATTCTCTTTCTATCTCATCTCATTCTTTGGCAACTTTAAAACTATCCCTTGTGCGAAAAAATCAATTTTTGTTCTTTCAATCTTCTACATCCTCTGCATTAGTCTTGACCCTGAGTATAGAGGCCAAATACTCTCAGGCATGTGCCTTCAGTACCCTTTGAAACTACAAGTCTAGACATGTACTGCATAGCAGTACTTGTAAACCTCCACACTTCTCTGGGTTTGGGGAACTCAAAGGTGGAGTTATTAGGATCCCTTAAGAATGGAACAGATACTCACCAAATCCAAAGCCCACTTTGAGTAACACGAGCCCGCTCACGTAACATAGTTGTCAGTTTCCCCTAGTCTTACATCTCACTAAAAATCGAGAAAACTACATATACATAGTCCTAGTAGGGATTGTAATATAATAGGGCCAAAGGCATCGTGATCTGGATCTGAGTTTTCGAAAACAAACTTGAGGAATCTCACCCTCGAAGGTTATTAATCCGAAAAATTTTGTATGACTAAATGGCTCATGTGGAGTGGGATACAATAAATTCATTACTTGACACACCCGCTTACCTATTAAAAACAAAACACAATTTATAGAGTCAAACCAGAAGTAAGTCCTAAATAGACCTTGTAGAAGCTCCAATTGTGTCCATGTGCCTAGAAAGTGAGCTTCTACTCCATACCTTTCATCGTGGGCAATCAGCGATGGCTAGTGTTTGTTGCATAGTTCAAGACACAAATTCAGCACCCAACGACATCTAAAGTTCAATCGGGTTCGACTGGATGAATTCGGTGGAAGATTTGGCAAATTTAGCAAATCTGATTTTCAGGCAATTTTTGTCGGCTTTTTGGGGATTTTTGGTGACTTTCCTGGCATGGCAATTGGGGCTATGGGTTGGCATTGGCTCAGCGAGCTCAACCTAATGGTGGTGGTGGTGAGGGTGGTAGTGGTGATGATGATCGCTGGCAACGGCATTGAGTTGGCCAATGGTCAATTGATTAGCCGATTGGCCCTTGGACGGCCTTAGCAGCGGCCCTCAGTATGAGGGAATGGTTGGGGGTCGAATGTGGGAGGCTATTTTCTGCATGGTGTTGGCAAAGCGGCACGGATGACGGCAAATTGACACTGGAACGCACGGGGCTAGGGCACAACGTCAAGGTGTGGTGGAGGTCGGGTGGTGGCGGGAAGGTTGGGGATGGCAGGGTGACAACTCGGTGATATCGATCGGTGGTAGAGTGGTGGCCGGAGGGGGCATTGACAGCAAAGACTAGGGCGGCATCGGGTGTTAGGGGAGGAAAAGGTCGGGGAGAGGTCTCGGGGGCAATCTCATAAATAAAAATTGATTCGCTTTGACTCGAGTAAAAAATAATAACTAAATTATAATAAAGTCTAAAAATATCATAAAAAATAGGGGAAAATACAATAAAATAAAAAACATACCATACAATCAAAATAACATGTTCTATAACTAATAACCCACCCAACTACTCTATAACGTGTCCTAATACATTATGCAACCCAAAAATAATTCTACAATCAAATACATAAAAAAATAACTGCATATTGTCATATACTTTAATAATTCATTTCTCATCATCTTTTTGACGTTATTATAATATACTCAGGTACATTTTACCCTCATCGCTTATAACATTCGGCTAACCTTGATTCATTATGCAGGTCATGAAACTTACTCAACTTGAACTGACAATTAAACTAGCTAGCTCGCTAATATAAAACTCTGACTTAAGTCATGGATTTTACAATAAAAATATCATAATCACAATGTTTAATTAGAATTTGGTGTATTAAAATCCAAATGTGATCTATATATTCACTTTATGTATATTTTATCTTAATTAAAGATGTTGTGGCTACTCTTTAATTAATTTAAAAAACATTGATCACTTAATATCACCACAAATATATTTAAACTATCAAATTATGTTCAAGCATTTCACATGACTATACATGACATACATACAAATACAAATAACCCAAAATTCGAATACAAACACTTAATCACATGCACAATAATAAATGAACATTTCAAATTAAACACTTAATCCACGAACCAGAAAGTCTTTGGACATCATTGGACAAGACATTAATTAAATACCCTAAACAATTCATGTACATGCTAATTTTATTTTCCAAACATAATTCAGTGGGTGCATGGAGAGCTATACGAATCAAAATAGTTCGGACATTGTACACATCCACGACCAAACTATGTATTGTTCATAAAATTGATCGGATAGTTCATGACCAAAGCATAGTGTATGTGGATGACTTATTGATATTATGTATAAACCATTTAACCAATACAATGAATAAGGCTAAAAACTTAAAATAAACTGCTCGTAATTAAAATAGCTTTTAGGATTGTTTGTAGAAAAATACAAAGTCCAGCAGTTTCAAAACAAATAATGAACCCTTAATGGATATAAGCAAATTCTGCACATAGGTCAAAATATAGTTAAATGGGTCAACATAGTAACAGACAATAAGAAAACTACAAGCCTAGCTGCTATAATAACTAAAAATTAGCAAACTTATGAAAATGCATAGTGATCTTTTTCCTTTAATGGAAAATTGCAGAAATTTGAAAAAACATTAATAGAAGATATTGTGAGAATAAATTGACCGCAGAAGCATTTAATAAACTTGTAAGATTTATACATGTTAAGTCATTATTCACTTATAATCTCTATAATACGATACAAATGACAAGATTAGAATGGATATGAGTTTAGCAGTAAAACAACTTAAGCCACTCATGCAAGTAGCAAACATCTAAATCGAGTAAAAGAAATAATCTTTTAAGAACAATTATAAATGACCAATGGATTGATAAAATTGAGAAGATTTCACGAATAGGAAATTTATACGAGGGAAAAATTTCACCGACGATGGCTCGATACCATATGTGAATCCTTGATAAATATTTACAATAAATAAATCATACTCAATTTACATTAATCAAATCATACTTCCTGCCATAATGATTTTACAAATATTCTTGAGATTTTCTAATCTGTTGTACTTCAAAAGTGATGGTATGAAAGTGATGGTAGACAAAGACAAAAAATTGCCTAGAACCTAAAGATAAATACTGTATTTATAACTTCTCCTATTAAGAAGTAACAGGAATTACTCCAGATAACCATTAATTAGTTCGGAATGCCATAAGAAGTCTTGTGAACACAAAAAGAAGTCTCAGAATACGAAACTTAATTATACTACTAATTAATATATTTGAATAATCATATATAAACTATAAATGATGAAGACCACATAAAATTGGAATAAAATTCTAATAAGGGAGCCTCTCCCTCCCAAGAGAATGTTTTGGTGGGTACCAAAAAAAATTTAGGGCAATGGAACACAAATAGGGTGAAGTAAAAGGTTGCACGGTCGGGATTGTTGATGGTCAGACAAGGACTTTTTGTAGCAAGTGCTACAACTTGTAGCACTTGCATGATTGACTCAAATTTCATTATTTGTGGGTGTTTAAAAATTTAAATGTAATAATTAAGTTAATCTCTTTCAATTAAAGTGATTTAAGGCAATCATGCAAGTGCTACATCAAGTTTACTATAGCACTTCCTACAACAAATCCCTAACCATTATTGAGATATATATAAGATAGAAGATGAAGACGCGGGGTGTCCTAGGGAAGACGCGTGTACTCTAATTGCCATCTCTAGCCTTATAAAAAAAAGGGATTTCTTAAGTACCAAACATTATTTTTAAGTGAATGATGCTTTAATTTTAAAAGATTTTTTGCCACAAATATTAACAAAAATTTTATATAAAAAAATCTTTAGCAAACAAACTGGATGTTAAAAAAATAATTTCTTTAAACACTAGTCGTGGCCGGATCTCAGCCACCCTTAGCCTGTGGGAGTTCGGATGCCACCTGTCCAAGCCTTGGGTGGCCGGCTGGGGACAAGGGGTGGTCGGACACTGCCCTTATAAATGTTTGAGTCTTTCATTAAGAGTATTTCACACACATACTTTTTAGATTTGATCTTAGTCGTCCTTTGAAACAGATAATCAAAATTAAAACAGACTTAGAAAAAATAACATGAGTCACGACTATCAGGCTTGTAGGTTATTGTGTTAATTAATTAATTAAAAAAGAGAAAATATTATAAATAGTCATGTTTAATGCATTTTATCATAAATGTCCAAAAATTTAAAATTTTATAAGATATACCCAAATTTCTAATTTTTATTTCACATATAGCCTATTCATATATTTTAATAGTATTTGACTCAAAAATTTATTTTATTGACATAAATACCCGTAATTTAACTTCAAAATTTTTTAAACATATTATTTTTACATTCCATACAATGAATGATATTTTTTTAAAAAAACTCTTCAAATTAAAAATATATGAGATTAAAAGAAAAAATTAATTTCTAAAAAATAGGACTAGTTCAAATTCAAATTTTAAACACCTAAATTTATATATTTATTATCTTAATTTTTTTAATTTTATCTTTTAAAATTCAAAAAAATCAAAAATTTACTTTTTGCTTTTCAACTCATCATCAATAATATTATTTTAGAGCCTATTTATCATTTATTAGTTAACATTTTTAGTCTTCTATGTGAAGTTAGTAAATATGATAATTTGTATCGATTAACTATATGTTCTTAATAAAATTTAATTTTTATAAGTATTTTGTTCGTTGAAAAAATTATTGAGATTTGGTCATTGTTGATATATGAAAGTTTTAAAAATAGTAATGTTTGAAATTTGATTATTTTAAATGAAAATTTTGAAATCTAAACATGTATCTTATTTTTACATTAAAAAAAAAACCCCAACTAACGCGATCTAGATCGCTTATGCATATTGTCACGTGGCTGATTTAGGATAGATTTTTTCGTTCCCAAACCATGTCTCGCGCTGTGTATTTCCCTTCTTGAAACACTCAGCCTTCCACAAGTACGCAGCAATACCACGAAATATCGTGACATTGAAACTGCCGCGACATGCAACACCGACACCCCTGTATCAATGTCACACCCAACTGTGAATGCCCTCGATATTAGATTACTGGCTGCCAATAATTCAATACAAACCAATCAAACACAAAAAAAAACCCCAAACATGCCAAGGTTGTGTAACATCCAACGTCCCAACCAAGTCCTCACTCGGTTCTACAAGATCTTGAGAAATCCAACCCTTGGATCTTGTATTTGGCACCAAGCAACACGGCACAAACATCGACACCACTCAATTATGGGACTCCAGCCCCAACGTTAATCTCGTTAACTAGAAACCAAGGGTACAAGTAATCAATTTACCCTGACTACTTGGTTAGCATGGACATGCAAACCCCATGCCCAGCCTTTCTACCCTGATAGAAAGGCTATGAGAACATGAGCACTCCCCACTCACAATAGTCCTCACCAACACAACCCCAAGCCACCCCATGGTCAACTTGCTTACATACAATTCCCTTAACCAAAAAAGCAACTAGGTTATGGAATAGAAAATGTGTACCTTGATTGTGGCAAACGGCTACTCCGGCAGCACTCTTGAAGTTCCAGCCCTTGACTCGAAGAACTGGCCACTGCTGCTTCAAGCGTTTCCTTGCACAATCTCGGCTATCTCCTCTCCGCTCAGAGATTCACAGCAATTCATGTATATTCCTCTCTACATCCCCCATATATAGAATACTCATCTGTGTTTGTTAAACTTCCAGATCTATGCAAATCCTAACGTCCAAAGATATGAGAAGTTTGTTGCAACCACCCAACAACCTCAAATAACCGTGTACCTCTCCAACAACCTCAACTTCCTTGAGATTATCCACACACTGGGAGTTTGTTGCAACCAACTCCCACGTTGATTAAGGATAACAACCTCCAGATTTTATCCTTATCAGCAATTTTCAATCAAACAAATCCTTTTGTGCACCTTGGCTGCATGGTCGAACCCTCCTGGTTCCAACCAACTAGTCTCGGCCATCGTCTCCACCTCTCGGCATGTTTTAGTCCTTGTAGGGCTCCAAATACTGGCAACCTTGGAATTTGTTGTACCGGTATTTTTCTCGGTCATTCCCATGCGCTCGTGCCCATGTATCGCTATTTTGATCAGTACGCGAGGTGCTTGCTCGTTGCTCGCTCATGCATGCTCGCTGCTCGCTTGCTCACCAGCCCAGAAAGTCCGATATTTTTCTCGATATGCTTGGTCACCAACCTTGCTCCACAGACACGCGCTGCTCACCAATGCTCGGTCACCAGCACCCAACTCTTGGTACTCTTGATCACTGCCGATGCTTGTCCTAGTAGCGCTTTCCTGATCAACTTTGACCTTGCACATGCTGGAACCCACCATGCTCGATGCCAATGTTGCAGCATGCTCGATACTCATTTCCAATCATCCTTTTCTGCTACACGCTATCAAGTAATACTCGCTTGGCTCCGACCTTGCTCGTACCACTTGGTCACCTGATAGACTTGATGCACGACAGCTTGATCTTGCCTTCAACTATAACACGGATTAGCAATGGTAAGTTATTTCCACCACTCAGATAGCACTGACTATCCGTCTTGGAGGCGGGATGACTAGGAACAACCACCAAACCCTAGCTCCTTGGGTGTCCCACGGGTTACACCCGTAACAGTCCTCCCCCATGAATGAGACCCAATGTCCTCATCGGAGGGTTAAGCTGTAACACCCCAAATCCGGTCCACACTCGTGAACCGAACCGGGATGTTACAGGCCCCGGTTAGGTCGGCTAACCCGAACCTAACTCATGCGGATCCAATCTCAGCGTCTTAAGATGAAGATACAACTCGCAATGCATGGATGAATACACAAACCTAACATGGTACTACATGAATGACATGCAAGTCAGAGTACACACCAACAATCCCGATAAAAATTAATAAAAGTTTTGAAATATGACGGACAGAATTTCCCCTAAAAATGCAATTAGGGCCACCCTGTCAAATATACATATAAAAATATATATAACCAAGTATCAAACAATTTCATTCACACAGAATCTAATCTACTATACACTCATTCTGAAGCTTGGGTTTCAACCCATCACACTTTTGCTGCGCTACTCTGATCATTTCATTTCATCTCATTGTCATGCCTCAAACATTTACTCATAGCATGTTTATAAAATAACATCATAAACAAAACATTAAACATTCAATCACCCAATGTGTGTGTGCAGAAGACCTTATTGCTCCTCCGTCCTGGCCGGCCCATCCATCTCATGCTTATCACCTACATATATATAGGAAAAACGTCAGTAACAAGCATTACTGGTCCGAAAGAAAATAACTATAACAAACTGGCTATGAGAGCAAACTCTCATATGAACGAAATCATCATGTACTCCACGTGAACACTCTGAATGGCACTATTGAGGAGCCACTGGGCTACAGACCCGGTAGCATCCCGAACTTATTGATCTGCTGCTGGTACTGTGCTACTCTCAACACTTCTTTTTCAGTACTTCTCGTGAAACTTTATCCTAACCCCTCTCCTTACCTCCATATTTCTCCTGGCCTTGAGCATGAAGGCCGAGTACTCTCAGGTAGTCGCCTTTAGTACCCTTTGAACCACAAGTCCGGACATGCGCTTGACTAAACAATACCCGTAAACCTCCACGTTCTCCGGGTGTGAGGAACTCAAACGTGGAGTTGTCAGGATCCCTCGGGAATGGAACAGTCCGCTGGCACTAATCCAGAGCCCACTTTGACTGTCACGGCATCCTCTGCATGGTACGTGCAGTCGATTTGTCCGTCTCTCGTCTCACTAAAAACGCGAAAACTACATATATATAGGGCTGGGTAGGGATTTATATAATAGGCCCGAAGGCAACTTGTGGTGGATCTTGGTTTTCGAAATCATCCTCGAGGGATCTCATCCTCGAGGGGTTATTAATCCGGAAAATGTTCGGTTAAATGGCTCGAGTTAAGTGGGATCCGATAAAACGCCACTTAACCTGTCCTGCAGGCAATAAATTAAACATACAATAGAATGAGTAAATCAGAGACGAGTCCTAAACGGACCTGGTAGAAGCTCCAAGCATGTCATCGCGCCTAGGCGGCAAGCTCCTACTCTGTACCTACACATCAAAACTAGATACTAACGCCCGCTAACTAAATGATGGATCAAACTCGTTATGATTAAACACGCTCACAATACAACATCTACCACAACAATCAACAATTATATAACAATAAGTATGAAAGAAATTCTAACTCCTATTCATACCAATCTTATCGTGTTTTTCTAAGTTATGTCATAATAACTTATCATGCTCTCATTAGATCACTTACTATTTATTCGCAATCACTCAAATCATACAATCATCCCTTCACTCATGATTAGGCATTACTCATAACAATTAATCAAATCTAGCATACTCTGCTAACATTCATTATGACAACTAGTTAATTCTAGCACGCTATGCTAACAATCATAATCAATTTTAAATAACTCAATCGGAGGTAATTATACCTCACATAGTTGGCATTCAGCGACAGTTAGGGTTCCGTCGCGTGTCTCAGACCTCGAATTCGGCACTCCCCGGCGTCCGACATTCGATCGGGCTCGACTGGGTGAGCCCCGCGGAAGATCTGGTGAATTCCAGTGAATTCCGGAAATTCTGATTTTTCGGAAGCTGTTGGCGGTTTTCTGGCAGCTGTTGGCAGTTTTCTGGCGGCTTCCGGTGGTTTTCCGGCGACAATCGTCGGCGGCGTCTACTAGTCAGAAAGGGGTTGTGTTGGGTACCCTCGGAACCGGCTCGGCGAGCCGACTCATCTACGAGGTTGACACGGCCAATGGAGGTGGTGGCTCGCCGGAAAATGGCTAAAACAGGGCCGGCGGCGATGGGTCGCTAGATCCGGCCGGCCAGGGCGGCGATGGCCTCCGCTCCGGTCGGGAAAGGCCGCTAGGTGGTCGATGGTGCTGAGGCGACCACTGGATGACGGCTGCGACGGTCGCCGGCGGCAGAATCGGCGACGCGACCAAAGGCAGTCGCGGCGCTAGGCGGGGCGATTCCGGCGTCGCGGTGGCCTGGCAGCGGCCGGGGCTGGTCGTGGTGGCACGGCGACGCCGTGGCGGGGCTAGGCAGGGTCGATCGGCGACCGGGCGGTGGCGGCAACGGCGGCAGCGACGACGCGCAGTGGCGGCATTGCGGTAAGGGTCGGGGAAGAAGGTATGGGGGAGAAAAAATTCGATGGCAAACTCGTAAATATTACTTGACTCGTCTCCGACTCGAGTCAAGTATAATAACTAAGTCGTATTAAATCCTAAAAAAAAATTCATAAAAATTGGGAAAAATCCCGTAAAATCAAACAAATACCAAACATCGTAATGATATGCTCTAGAACTATCAACCCACCCGAAATGCCCGTAACGCATCCTAATGCAATAAACGACCTAAAACTAATTCTATGATCCATTATATATAAAAATAATTAAAAAAAATGACTGGCATACTCTCATATATCTGATAACTCATTCTGTTCTGCTGTGTTCATGACGTTATCATCATATACTTGGGTACGCATGACCCTCATAGCTCATACACGCGATTGGCATCGGCTCGGTACACGTGTCCTGAAACTGACTCAACTCAAAAAAAATAACGGTCGACCCGACCGGTTCTAAATTTAAAACCCTAACTCGAATCGTGGGTTTTACATAAGCCCTGCCCAATACTTCTTGATCCTCCTTTCAAATTGCCACAAGTCCCTCTCCTTTTCCCAGCTCGCCTCGCTTCTCGGCTCCCGCTTCCAATTGATAAGATACTCCGTCCGCTTGTTGGTAGCAACCTTGCTAACCTGTCTGTACTCCAAAATCTTCCCCACCTTCTTCTCAAATAAATGCCGGACTGCAGGTGGAACTCTCTTAGGACGAAGTTGGGTGGCTAACGTGAAAAGTTGGGTAAAGTTTGTACCTCTCGGGAAGTTTCAATTGGTATGCCACACTCTCGATGGCCTTCTCCACCTCAAAAGGACCGTCATTCTGCGTTAGTGATAAAACACTAAGTTATATAATTACAAGAAATAATTAATATATTCCACAACATCTGAATTACGTCTTTTAGTGATTATGAGCCTATGTGGAGCTCTTAATATGCTAGGTGGGTAGCTCTACAATCCTATGTACGTGCACACATGCTACGTGGCCCTCGGCCTGTAGTTACTGATATTTATCATTGACTCACCTTTTTGGTATTACGAGTACATAGTGAGCTGTCTTGTGCCACTACTCCCTATCATCCCTTTTGGCATAAGGGCAAGTATTTAATCTTTTAAGAATTTTAAGGGTGCTGCCCTGTGTCAGACTGAGCCAATTCTTTGAACCCGGTTGTGCTAGGCACATGGTGAATAAATGTGGACTCAGGCCGACCAAGACTCTCATATCGAAATATATAACATTTCAAGTAATTATATGGACTTAGTATTGTAATGAGGAACCCACAACTATGACACACGATCCTAAAGCCTTCCCTTTGTGACTCAAATGTACTCGCAAACTATCCAGAGGATGTTTCATTTAACATCAATAGAACTCTCCTTTATATAGAAGAATATATGTAGAATTCAAGAAGTCACTACATTAAATTTTATTAATATGTGTGGAATTCAAGAAGGTACTACATTGAATTTTATAGAAAAGAATATAATCACAAATAATTATATTAAATACCAATAATTAGTTTGATAATGAAAAGTCAAAAACTTATTATTGACTTAATGTGAATGAATGTTAAATCGCACTCACAACTTTCAATCTAAAAAATTCAATAAACAAAATTTATTTAAAACCATTCATAAATATCATTGTGCCGATATGATAAAGTTTAATATTTATTCTTAAGAATTAATTTAGTTAAATATTATTTATGGTTCGTTCTTAAGATTTACGAAACCCTAAATAAAATAGCCTTATTATTATTATTATTATTATTATTTTTGGGGTTTTACACGGTACATCAGATTTGTCCTCAACCTGTGGCGTGAGCGTCAGCATTACTTTGTCCTCAACACATAATGACAACGGCCTCCTCCTCAAATCCGCATATTTCTTCATTCTGCGTGTTGCTTTGGCCAATGAATCTACTACATTTTGTACAGGTCTTGCCGAATTCTGGCAAGCCTATATGCAGCTGGGCATTTTACTCCACCTCCCTGTAGAGCAACCTCCAGTAGTGTAAGAGGTTGATAGCCCGTCGCAACTTCAAAAGAACCCAGCCCCGTAGCTGAAGAACAGTATAGATTGTAGCAGAACTGCTCAGCATCAAGAAGCTCCTACCAATTCATCTAGCTAGCTATGACGAAATGCCTCAAATACTCCTCGAGTAATGCATTCACCCTCTCAGTCTGCTCGTCAGACTGAGGATGGTTGACTGTAGAGAAGTTCAGCTTGCTCCCTAGCAAACCAAACAAACACGTCCAAAATCGTCCCGTGAATCTAGCGCCTCGGTCGCTCACTATGTCCGCTAACACTCCAAAGTGTGCTTCACCACGTTCCTAAGAACAATTCGGCAATAGCCTCAGCTAAGCATGCATGTGGCGTTGCTGCGAATATGACGTACTTTGAGAACCAATCAACTACGACCAACACCGTAGACATTCTCCTCACCTTGACACAAAATCTAATGAAACCGAACTCCACGGCCTCATTGGTGTGGGTAGGGGATGCAGCAACCCAACCTCTAGTCTTTTTTCCACCTTGTCCTACTGACACACCAGATAGGACCTCACGAAAGCTTGAATATCAGCCTCCATCCTTGGCCAATAGTACACTTGTGACATGAGTGCATACATCCGATCTCTACCTGGATGTCCAACCCACTGGTATCATGGGACTCCTCCATAAGCTTTTGTCGTATTCTGCTGGTAGGGATGTATAGATGACCACCACGAGCATAGACCACTCCATCATCTAACCAATACTTTCAAACCAGACCCTCCCTGATTCTGTCAACTAGCTTCTGGTACTCGAGATCCTTTTATGCTAAATCTCTGACCTGCCCCAGTAACTCAATTTCTATCTCTGACATGGATGTCACCACCTCCATGTTCTTCTAACTAAGTGCATCAGCAACTTGATTGGACTCACCCGGTTGGTGCAGCCACTCAAAGTCATACTCCCCAGAAACTCCTGCCACTTTGCCTGTCGTGGAGACAACTTCTTCTGGGTCTTGAAGAAGGTATTAGCAACATTGTTGCTAATGACAACGAACTTGGACCCAGCAAATAAACTTGTCATACTCTGAGACAATGTACCACGACCAACATCTCCTTCTCATGGGCTAAATACCTCGTCTTAGCCTCCTCCAGCTTCTAGATCTTGAAAGCTATTGGATGTCCCCTTGCTGTAGCACACCGCTCACGGCTCTGTCTGAAGTGTCTGTCACCACTTCACACGGTTGTCCAAAATCCAACAATTTTAGAATTGGCTCCGATGATATGGCAGCTTTCAGCTCATCAAAAGCCGCCTGACATGGCTTCAACCATGCCCATGACTTGTCAGTCAGTGCTGAAACTACATGGCTGTACCCATGTATGAACTTCTAGTAGTAATTGGCCAAACCTAGGAAACTCTTCAATTCCACCACCTTTGTCGGCTCCAACCACTCCACTATAGCCTTTACCTTGGATTCCTCCATTTGTACCTCTCTTTGACCAATTCTATGCCCTACGAAGCTAATCTCCCTTAGGCCGAACTCACATTTTTCCTTCTTCACAAAGAGCTTGTGTTCCCTCAGCCAATCCAAAACCTTCCTTAGGTGACCGTAGTGCTCCTCCATGGACTCACTATACACGATTATGTCATCCAGATACACTACTATGAACTTATCAATGAAGTCTCGAAAGACATTGTTCATCAAATTGCAAAATGTAGCTAGTGTGTTAGTTAAACCAAATAGCATCATAAGGAATTCATATGACCCATACCTTGTGACCATAGTTGTCTTCAGAACATCCTCCAGTGCAATCTGAACTTGCCAATATCCCGACCTTAGGTCCAACTTAGTGAACACCCTCACTCAACTAAGTCTATCAAACAAATCAGCTATCAAAGGAACATTGTACTTGTTCTTAATGATTACCTTATTCAGTCTCTGGTAGTCGACACATAATCGCAATGATCCATCTGTCTTCTTCTGGAATAGAATAGGCGCCCCATATGGTGCACTCGATGACTGAATTTTCCCTGAATCTAGCAACTCTCCTAGCTAGATCTGCAACTTTGTGAGTTCCTTAGGTGACATCCTGTATGATGCCTTTGTTGGTGCCCTCGCTCCTGGAACCAGCTCGATCCGGTGTTCGATCACTCTCTTGGGAAGTAACCCATCTAGCAATTCGGTAGGCATCACATCGGAGTACTCCTCCAGCAATCCCACCATCGATTCCGGCATGTCCACCACATGTTTTGACTGGATCTCCACCATCGCCATAAGATAAGTTAAGGCCCCTTTTTGCCTCCTCGAGCAACCTGCATTGTCAACAGCTGCTCCTTACTAACGGTGCGGTCCTTAACCCTCGAAGGCCTTCCTTAGCCACGAACAAAGCTTACACCCACCTTGTCCATGATCAGTATACCTCCAAGCTAAGGAAATACTCCCACGCCAGTAGTCCTCATGAAGGCATTGCCGAGGATTGGATCAAAATCATCCATCTTGATGACCATCAAATCCACCTGGTGTTCATTCTCCCTCAAGCAGACTCTCACATTTCTAGCAATTCTTTCAACTTGTCTCGCTTGTGAGTTAACCGCCTTGATCTTGTTGGCATTGATCCCCGTCTTTAGCTCTAGCTCCAATGCCATCCCTTTGGAGACAAAATAGTGTGTAGCACCAGTGTCAATCAGGGCTAAAACCTTCCTCCCGTTCACCATAGTCAAAACATACATCAAGCCAGCTCCTTCGAAAGCTATACGTCTAGCTCTCAATGCCCCGAGTATGTGAAGGGTAGATGCTCGAGCAGGAGGCCCTTCCTCTTGTCTTCTATCTACAGTTGCCACCAAGGCACCCACCTTGGCCTTCGTTGGGTACTCTCTTGCCCAATGCGGACTATTTCATAGAAACCACCCGGATTTCCTCACATTCGGCACCCTATCCCTATTACCTGACCTGAAGTCTGGCTTCTTCTTCTTTGGCCAGGATGGCTTATCCTTACCATCCCATCAGCTGTCTCGGCCTCCAGTGGTCTTCTTGCTCGAAGTATCATATTTTAAACGAATTCTCTGTTGTAAATCTACCAAGGCATTGGCTGCACCAAAGCTGCGGGTAGATCTTGAACCTTATGTCTCTTCAACTCTAATTGTGCCCATGGCTGCAAACTAGTGATAAATTAAAATAACTTATCATCCTCAAACATGTTTTTGATGTCCAACATGCAAGAACTGAACTCCTTGACGTACTCTCTCACAGTTCCAATATGTCTCAACTTCTTTAGTCGATCTCTTGCCACTCATGTAGTGTTGGTTGGCTAGAATTGCTTCCAAAGTTCCTATTTTAGGGAATCCCAAGTCTTCATGCGAGGGCGGCCAACACTCTCATCTTCTTCGGTGCGATTTCTATATCATAACTTGGCGTCCATCGTCATAAACATTCTAGCCATAGACACCTTCCTATCTTCAGGTATGTTCACAACAACAAAGTACTCTTGCATATCTTAGATGAAGTTCTCTAGGTCCTTGGCTGACCTATTCCCCTCAAACTTCTTTGGCTTTGGCACCTTAAGCCTTCCTGGAATAGAGCTTGCTTTGGCTGCACGGTCAACACCACTGTGTTGAGGTTGCACCGCGACCACCTGCTTCAACAATGCCACATCCGCATGTAAAGCTTCCACCATAGCCCGAAGACCATCTAGCATCTCTGCCGTCTCTCTTTGTTCACTGCTGGGCTCATGTCTGTCACTAACCTGAGAGTTCAAGTCCAACATCCCTTCTGTTAAGGACTGCAGTCGATCAAAGATGGTATGTCCATTTCCATTGTCGATAGACCCTCCTAACAACACTTCCAGCCTTGCTACTCTTTCCCTGAGAGCTTCGGTA
This sequence comes from Piper betle, assembly GCA_033002965.1. NCBI lineage: Eukaryota > Viridiplantae > Streptophyta > Magnoliopsida > Piperales > Piperaceae > Piper > Piper betle. Next base: position 98,518 of record JAURVB010013092.1, read on the forward strand.
GATTGTGTGTCCATTTCTCAATTGGTTTATCGGCAAAGTGTGGAGCTTTCCTCTAAAAGTCATGCTAATGTTGTGCGGCTACTTTGGAACCTTCCGACTTTGATACCTGTTGTCACGAGATTGATTTAGGGTAGAATTTTTTGTTCCCAAACCACGTCCCGCGTAGCATATTTCCCTTCTGAAAACACTTAACCTTCCACAAGTACGTAGCAATACCACGAAATATCGTAGCACACGGAAACTGCTATGACGCACAACACCAACACCCCGCTATCGATATCACACCCAACTGAGAATGCCCTCGATATCAAATCACAAGCTGCCAATAATTCAACGCAGACCAATCAAACACACATAATAACCTAAACACACCAAGGTTGTGTAGAATTCAACGTCCCAACCAAGTCCCCACTCGGTTCTACAAGATCTTGAGGAATCTAACCCTTGGATCTTGTACTCGACACCATGCAATACGGCACAAATATCGACACCACTCAATTATGGGACTCCAGCCCTAACCTTAATCTCATTAACAAGAAACCAAGGATACAAGTAATCAATTTATCCTGACTACTTAGCTAGCGTGGACATGCAACCCCCACACCCTGCCTTTCTACCTCGATCGAAAGGCTATGAGAACATGAGCACTCCCCACTCACAATAGTCCTCACCAACATGACCCCAAGCCACCACACGGTCGACTTGTTTACATTCAATTCCCTTAGCCATAAAAGCAACTAGGTCGTGGAAAAGGAATTGTGTACCTTGATCCCAGCAAATGGCTATCTTTGGCAGCACTCTTAAAGTTCTAGCCCTTGATTCGAAGAACTGGCTGCAACGGCTTCAAGCATCTCCTTGGAAGATCTTGGCTATCTCCTCTCCACTCAAAGATTCAAAACAATTCATGTCTATTTCCCTCTACACAATGGTTGTCCCCCTTATATAGAATACTCATCTGTGTTTGTTAAACTTTTAGATCTATGAAAATCCTAATGTCCAAAGATCTACATATCTAAAGTTTGTTGCAACCACCCAACAACCTCCAATAACCGTATACCTCTCCAACAACCTCAACTTCCTTGAGATTATCCACACGTCCTACACTAAGAGTTTGTTGCAATCAACTCCCCGCGTTGGTTAAGGATAACAACCTCCATATTTTATCCTTATCGGCAATTTTCAATTAAACAAATCCTTTGGCGTGCCTTGGCTGCATGGTCGAACCCCTGGTTCAACCCAACCAGTTTCGGGCCCTCGGCCATCGGCTCCACCTCTTGGCATGTTTTTGTCCTTGTAGCGCTCCAAATATCAGCATTCCTACTCTCGCTAGGAATCTTGCCCACAACCTTGGGCAAATACCGTTGTAACGATAGTTGGCTCGATCATTCCCATGTGCTCGTGCCCACATACTGCTATTTTGATCGATACGTGTGGTGCTTGCTTGTTGCTCGCTCACACACGCTTGCTGCTCGCTCACACACGCTTGCTACTCACTTGCGCACTAGCCCGACACGTCCAGTATTTTGTTTGGTACGCTCGGCCACCAACTTTGCTCCGCCGACACACATTGCTTGCCAATGCTCGATCACCAGCACCCAGCTTTCGGTACTCTCGATCATTGCCGGTACTCATCCCAATAGCGCTCTCCCAACCAGCTTTGACCTTGCACACGCTGGAACATGCAATGCTCGATGCCGATGTAGCGGCATGCTCGGTACTCGTTACCAATCATCCTTTGTCACTACACGCTATCAAGTATTGATACTCACTCGAGTCTGACCTTGCTCGTACCTCCCGGTCCCCATGTCCATAATTTGATATTGCCTGTAAAGTTATAGATTAGTAATAATAAATTATTTTTACTTTTAAAATGCCTAACGATTTAGGATTTTGGATTTTGGATTTTGAAGTTATTCCTAATCATCTCGCGTCCCACTGGGTACACCCGTGACACATACCGTGCGTCCATGGCTTGAATCAATTAAAATGTACGGGAGCGAGTCAGCGACGAGACATGAAAATGAAGTGGGGATGTAATGGGAATGGAACAAGGCCACACCCACCCCGTCCTTTCTCGCCGTTGATCGGAATTCCGATCGCTCTCCGCCGGTCGCTGGTATTGCGGTCTTACATATTTCTTTTCTTTTCTTTTCTTTTTTATTTATTTATTGTTCTTGATCGACCGTTCTCTCCTTTCTTTACGAATTCAATCCCAACAAACAATTGTTCTCCGAAGAAAATCGAAATCTGTCATTATTGCTTGTGATTGGCGGCCATGGCGGAAAGCCCGATGGCGACGGCGGAGGTGGGACCTATGGCGGCCGACGACGGGGTGCGGATGACCTGGAACGTATGGCCTCCCACCAAGGTTGAGGCCTCCAAGTGCGTCGTCCCCGTCGCCGCCTCCTTCGCCCCGATCCGGCCCGCCGTCCCCCCCGAGGACATACCCTCCGTCCCATACCCGCCCCTCCGCTGCAAGACCTGCGCCTCCGTCCTCAACCCCTTCTCCAACTACGACTTGCACGCCAAGATCTGGATCTGCCCCTTTTGCTACGGCCGCAACCACTTCCCTCCCCACTACGCCTCCGCCATTTCCCCCACCAACCTCCCCGCTGAGCTCTTCCCCCAGTACCTCTCCATTGACTACTCCCTCGGTCCCCATCTCGCCTCCTCCGCCTCCGCCCCCGCCCACGTGGCGCCCCCCGTCTTCCTCTTCGTCCTCGACACGTGCCTCATCGAAGAGGAACTCGGCTTCCTCAAATCCGCTCTCCGCCAGGCCTTGGGTCTGCTTCCGGAGAATGCGCTGGTGGGCTTAATCTCCTACGGCACGCAGGTCCACGTCCACGAACTCGGCTTTTCCGATCTCCCCAAGGTTTATGTCTTCCGCGGCACCAAGGAATTGAGCAAGGAGCAGATTCTCGATCAGTTGGGCCTCTCCCCTGCCAATGCCAATCGAGCGGGTAAGCTGCCTCCCATGGCTGCGGCTCCCGGTGGAGCGGCCGGGACTGACGTTGTGACCCGGTTTCTGTTGCCAGCATCGGAGTGCGAATACACGCTCAATTCGGTATCTATATTTACCGCCGGTCTCATGTTTCTTTTTTCCCCTTCCCTCCCTCCCTCCCTCCCTCCAAGATGATGCTGCTATGTCTTATTTATTATGATTTCTGCATTCGCTTATCTGATGGCGATATATATATATATATATATATATATATATATATATATATATATATATATATATATATATATATATACACATACACACATATGCAGTTGCTGGATGAGTTGCCGACGAATCAGTGGCCTGTGTCAGCTGGGAACAGGGCGTTGAGGTGCACCGGAGTAGCGCTTAGCGTGGCTGCTGGTCTGCTGAACGCCTGCTTGCCCGGAACAGGGGCCAGGATTATAGCACTTGTTGGTGGGCCCTGCACCGAGGGCCCAGGCATGGTACGCCCTTCCTATACTCTCTCATTATTATCGTCCTACTACGCTTACCTTCACTAAATTGTTTGTTTGTTTGCACATCATAAAATGGCTGCCATGTTTGTAGTTGTTCCCGTGGTATTGCTATTGTTTATTTATTTATTAGTTTTTCTCTACAAACTACTACAGCATTTAATCACTGACCAGTATGTTTAGAGCTTGGATTGTTATTTTATAGACCTGCCACAGACATCTTCTTTTTATTGTTCCATAGGTTGTTTCAAAAGATTTGTCAGAGCCAGTGAGATCCCATAAAGATCTTGACAAGGATGCTGCACCACATTTTAACAAAGCGGTGAAATTCTACGATAATCTTGCAAAACAGCTAGTTAGTCAGGGCCATGTTTTGGACGTTTTTGCTTCTGCGCTTGATCAGGTTTGTGTTGTACTTCATCACATCCAAATGCTTAGTTAAATGAATATTTAAAAAAGTTTATAATTCAGAAAAAGAGGATTGTCATTCAGGTTTAATGCTTATCTTGTCTGAAGAACTACTGTGTGGCAATTTTAAGTAGATCAAAGTTTCAAAAGAGTGTTTAGAATGTAATACCTTCCACACAAAAAAAAACCTGTTTTTTTATTAATTTTTTTTTGAATAAAAATTTTTGTTGTAAATATTTTGCCGTTGGAACAATTGAAAAATGGGGACAATGTGGTTGGTTTGGTTTCCAAGTACTAAGTCTTGAACTTGTTTCAATTGTGGGCTGCCACATGTTTGATAAATTACGGAATTGATCTCGGTCACTCTGCTTCTCATTTTCTTATTGAAAATTTGTGTCTAGGTTTTGATTCCTCGTCTGTTGATATTGGTAGTAAATCTTAATATTTGTGTGTGTAAGTTTTGTACAGAAAGATAATGAACATTTTCTTTATAAGTAGGTTTTAAGCATTGTCTACAAGTAGCGTGGTAGCTGCCCCAAGTCTAAATTAATTACTTATTGAGTTTTTAAGAAAATCAGTTATTTGTAGGTGGGAGTGGCTGAAATGAAAGTTGCCATTGAACGGACTGGTGGCCTTGTCGTCCTGGCAGAAAGTTTTGGCCATCCTGTTTTCAAAGATTCTTTCAAACGCATCTTTGAAGATGGTGAACAGTCTCTTGGTTTGTGTTTTAAGTGAGTTTTTTTTTATCTCTTCTTCCTCCTTTTCCCATCTCAACAGTGGTTAATTCACACTGCATTTCCTTACACTTTCTTTTAATTCTCTAAGGTTTTTCTATTGATCTAGTCCATGTTTAATTGTTCGATTGTCATGATGAGTTTCTTATTGTGAATTTGTTTTTCCTGTTAGTGGTACTCTTGAAATTTCTTGTTCTAAGGATATCAAAATACAAGGCATCATTGGTCCTTGCACGTCATTGGAGAAGGTTATATATGATTAGACTGTCTCATATTCTACCTATTTTTAAAGCAAGCCACTGAAACTCTTAGTTGATATTGTTGCTTTTCATTGGTGTGGTCATACCATTAACCTCAGTACGTCTATTGAATTTGCAGAAAGGGCCTTCTTGTGCAGATACAGTTGTTGGCCAGGGAAATACTACTGCCTGGAAGTTTTGTGGCCTTGACAAGAGTATTTGCTTGACAGTCTTCTTCGACATCTCACTTAGTGATCGATCGGGTCAACCTGCTGCTGCTAATCAACAGCTATACCTGCAGTTTTTGACAAGGTAAGGTGTCCTTTTTCATGCATTTTCTTTTGTTTATTACAACTGTTGTGTTTCTGAAAAGAAAATTGGCATGTTTAATACATTCAGTTACCAGAATCCTCAAGGTGAAATGAAGCTTAGAGTGACAACCATTACGAGAAGATGGGCAAATAGTTCTGTCACTACGGAGGTTGGATTAGACAAAACTTTAATTGTACACAATGGGCTATGGTTTTTCCAAACTTACTGGGTTGTTATAGTTTGTCTTTCTTTTCTAGCCAATCTACAGATTCGGCAGGACATTATGTTTGGTATAAGAATTATCAGTAAATTTTTGTTACAAATTCCTTTTCAGGAGTTGATAGAAGGATTTGACCAAGAGACTGCGGCTATAGTGATGGCACGGTTAATCTCTTTAAAAATGGAGATGGAGGTATTTTTCTTATTTTTGTTCTTTATCTAATAAGTCATGATAATATAAAGTACTGGATATTATAGCTAATACCTAATCTAGTGTAATCTAAATTAGGATTATAGATTTATCATTACCATGTAAGGAAGTGTTAATGTGAGGATAATATAAATATATCTGTCCGACTTATGACTATCCTAAGGGTAATTTAATAGTCCACAAAACAATTTGGCATGCGGGCTAGAGGAATTGACCTAAAAGTTATTTTTTCCATCCTAGGGAGGCATTACCAGTTTACAATAGCCTATACTTAGTGAGTTGTGAACAAGATCACATTGTCATTTTTCCTTATTATACAAGGAGTTTCTCTCAATGTGCCTTTTGTGGAATACTTTATGCACCTGGTGATTACTATGAATAAAGCTTGATTAGATTCGTTTTTTTTTCTTCTTGCTAATGTTTTCTTCTCTGTTTTCTAAGGAATAGATAGTCTTTGTTTGTAATAATTTTGTTTGCTGTAATGCATCTGATGGAAACTTCTCTTGTTAGTAGATGGATAAATTGTATATTTTGCACTTTCTGAAGGATACATTTTTTTTACTTCGACTGGCTTTTGACTCTACTTTAGTTTGACTTTAGAATAGTCATGTGGGGCTCCTCAAAAAAATTGTGTTGAACCATCTCACATGACTTCATGATCTATAGTCTCAGCAAGATGTCACATATAAAAACTCAATTACATTTAAAGTTTGTGTTATCGGGATTTTGCCTTCACCCTTGGAGATTTTTGCCTGATTTTTGTAGGTTCTTCGCTGCAATAGTCATTATGGAGCTGTTTCTGCTTCTATTACCAAAATTTATTAATTTGTTTATTAAGTATTGTAACATAGTTACTGTTTGTCTATGCTAACTCTGATGCCGCTGTTGGTTTTTTTGTTGAAGAGTTAATTTTGTTGGTTAGTCTGTTCTTTGTCATGATAACTCTACTATGCTTTGTGCATTGCCGGTCCCAAGCTTAGACTAAGGAGGGTTAAGGTCAGAAAGGATCCGATCACATGAATCCTAGTTTTGGATTCATGTTCCCAACACCCTTTGGGTTTTAGGTGGAAAAAGAAGAAGTCTGTTCTTCGTTGTCAGCATTTGGATGGACTCAAAGCTGATTTAGATCCATCTAAATTTCTTTTTATTTAAAATTTTCATTCTCGTTTTTCTGTTATTTTCTACTTTATATAACCGTGACCTATTATCAAATTTTCAGGAAGAATTTGATGCAACGAGGTGGTTAGATAGGTCTCTTATTCGGCTCTGTTCCAGATTTGGCAAATATGAAAAAGATGATCCTCTGTCATTCACTTTAAGTCCAAATCTTTCCATCTTCCCTCAGTTCATGTTTAATCTGCGGCGTTCTCAATTTGTGCAGGTAATGAAATTTCAGTGGTATTTGTTTGCTTAAAGGGTGCAGTTCACCACTAGCTGATATACAAACTACACAATTTTAGTACAAGGATATAATTTATCGTATAGATCTGATAATTAGCAATACAAATTAAAAGAATTCTGATGGATGCAGTAATAAAATAATTTTTTGTATGATTAATATATTATTTTATGATTTTTATTTAATTTAATGTAAAAACCTTTTTTTATGGGAATTGACTGTCTATCAATATAAAGCTACTTTTTTTGCGCTCAAGTTACTTTCAGAGGATATGTTTCTTAGATTTACTAGCTGAAGATTTGAAGAGTGATCGACATGGCTTGTACTTAGGAGTATTCTTAAATTGAAGTTTCTGATTGAATCCAGGAGTATTTTCCATAAAATATTTATGATTTACAGAAGAATTTAGCTTGCTCATTTTTTTTTTAATTATTAGTTTCAGTAGGTGAAATATTTCTTACATTTGGATAACTAAAATGTTATTTGTAGGTTTTCAATAACAGCCCTGATGAAACTGCTTACTTCCGAATGCTATTAAACCGTGAAAGTGTTGGCAACTCAGTTGTGATGATTCAGCCCTCTTTGATTGCATATTCTTTTAATTCACCTCCTTCTCCTACATTGTTGGATGTCGCTTCCGTTGCTGTTGACAGGATACTCCTACTTGATGCATATTTTAGTGTTGTCATTTTCCATGGCATGACTATAGCACAATGGCGCAACATGGGCTATCAGAACCAGCCTGAGCATGAGGTATTGTGGTCAATTTTTAGATTGTTGCTACCACTCATTTAGGCAAGTGTTTCTGACCCGTAGAAGCACTGTCATGTAAATTGTTTGTGTTAGACCCACAACTTTTTGAATAGAAATGGTGCAAATCCCATTGCTTGAGGTGTAATCAGATGTATAAATTTAAGATTTTGATGATATATGCTTCACTCGTCACTCTTGTTGTGATGCGAAGATAAACTGTTGATCTTAGAAATGAATTAAATTCTTACAATTTGAGTGGTGTCTTATATATATTGGTTAACTTCGTGCAGTCATTTAGGTTGCTTCTGCAAGCACCTCATGATGAGGCGCAGTTGATTATTAGAGATCGATTTCCAGTGCCTAGATTGGTGATCTGTGATCAGCATGGTTCCCAGGTGATCCTCTCACTTAAACTTTTCATTCTCGAGGGCATCTAGATGCAAACCATTTATAGCTTTATTTCTGGTGAAAGAATTCCCTGAATTGTATATTTAAGTGTGTGAAACTGTTTCCTTCCGGAAAAATGAGATGTTAATTATAATATGAAGGAGTTTCTATACATTTGTAATGTTGAATTGGCTGGGGATCTGAGCTGTTTCTTAAGTTGAAATAGACAGGTGAATAATAATAAAATGCATATTATGCTAGTTGTTTGAGCTAGTTGCCACATTTACTGAATTTTTGGGCTGCTTCTTTCTTGAGCTAGCGGGTGCATCTAATTAGTTCTATTTCATGAACCGATAATTTTAGGTGTGTAACCGAGATGCATATAATCCAGGTCTGTGCTCATGGTTTATTAATGTAATTTTTTATTTTAGGCACGATTTCTGCTGGCGAAGCTGAATCCATCTGCCACTTATAACTCTGCACATGAGATTTCACCAGGTTCTGATGTTATATTCACAGATGACGTCAGTTTGCAAGTGTTTTTTGAACATCTTCAGAAGCTTGCAGTGCAGTCTTAGTAGCATGACCTATGTTTTTTCTGCCTTAGTTGGTGAGGATCATTACCGCTTCAGTTCAGCTCTCATTTTATTGTTTGCATGCATGGTGGAATTTTGATATTTTTGAATAATCAAGTCTTGATTTTAGCTTAATGGCTGCAAAGTGCAAGGCCCAGGAAGGTTGGTTTTTGTTGTAATGATGAGAAGAAAATTTCTTGTCACTTGGAAGATACTGATATAGAGTTGATGGCTTGAAGAGCGCATGCCTGGAGGGTTAAGGATTTTTTTTTGTCCCAATGGTCTTGTTATATTTATATATAGTTTTCAATTTTTCGGTTACAGGAGTTGAGCAAAGATGTAGAAAGTCTTTTTTATATAACAAAAACATGAGGTTTTTTAATGAACATTTGCAATGAAAATTTATGTGGTATTGGTATGAAAGCTCATGGGAGAAGAGAAAAGAGCAGTTGGATGAGATGTGTGCATATACGTAGGAGGTACAAGTGGGAGACATACATGGCCTATGAAAATGCATCCGTATCTCTGATATAAGATGCTTAAGCTTTAGGCAATGTTGGGCAAAATGCTCCGACGCTAGGTTCGGGTCCAGAACTAGAATCATCAATTCATGCCCAGACTGCCCCACGGTCCTATAATGGACCAGTTGAAAAAATAGATGAATTTGCCTTTGGTGTAGTTTTTAGTGGTTGTGTGGATTGGATGAGAGATCGGGTGGTTTTGATTCGGGTGGATTGGATGAGATAGGGCAGTAGTGTTTATGAGTGCGTGTATGTGTGTGTTGTGCCCAAATGGGTTCCTAAAAAACAATTGAAATCGCCTCACTGAAGAACTATTAAACCTGTGCTAAGAACTTATTCTCCATATGGCATTTATTAATATGGTACAGTAAAATTGTCTCTTAAATCCCTTTTGTTAAGCTGATGGGGTGGTGGCGCGATCTTACCCGTTTATGATGTCATATGTTGAAACGGTGGTTTGGTGGATGTGAACGTTCTGGAGGCCCAATAATACTGCAACAGTGATTGATGGGCAATGGCATATCATGAATTTATGAATGGCTAAGTCAAATGATATATATATATATATATAAAGTTCAAGGTTGGTGATTGCAATTTACATCTCACCGACTCCGCTCATCTTTGGGTCACGTCTATGCATGGTTGCGCGCCACATATGAAAAAAATAGTTGCACATTATTGATTCGTCAATGCCACCGTCATTGGAAGTTAGAGCGCCTAGTTGTTGACAAGTTTGCGGTTTGCTCGTTGGCTAGGACTCGATGGCTGCCCATGAATTGGTCAAGCAGGTAATCATTATTCTCAAATTAACGAATTAAGAAACATGCAGCCACTTCTTAATTCTTATGACAAGATAACAAAAAATACAATTGCGTAATATAAGAAGCATTTAACTTACTCAAGAAATAATATATTCTGTCTTTTCAGCTCCATTCTTACATCTAGGTTCAATCGGCCGATTAAATTACTTTTTTTCATCTGTTTCTCTTAATGGTTACCTGACGAACATTTTCCAGCCCAATCTGAAATCACTCATCGGCCTTTCAGTTCAAATAAAAATGAACATTGCAAAATCTCAATTTGAAACCCGAACAAACCCTGCATTTTTGTTTCTTATTGTCCAATTTTTTGGTTCAAATGTTTCTCAAATATCGTCTCGTTGGTAAGAATTACCTGCAATAATTAATATTTCCGCAAGATGATTAATTATGGATCAAATTGCGAGACATGAAAAGCCATACAATGAGTATGATATATTCGCTGAAATCTTTCTTTTTGCTTGTTTGTTTTGTATCGTTTTTTCTTGCTACGGTTGACATTGCAACTCGAAATCCCAATTGGTTTTTTTCAAGTTCATCCCAATTGGGTTGTTCCTTATAAAACATGGACTTGGTCGGATACGATAGAGAGAAATTGAGTAGGCCTTCTTGTTCTCTATTGCCGCTCGGAAACTTGAAACTTGGAACTGGCTGACAAAAGAAGTCAAGCGTCCGCCTTGTCAACAATAATAATAAATAATAAACCGTAAGACCTTCAAAAAGGTAACAAATGACAACGACTAGCGCCTAATTTTAGTGCCCATTCATTGGAGCGTTTGCCTTTTGAATTGAAAAGATTTGGAAAACCAATCTCTTCTCTCTCTCCTTGTCCCCTCGCCCGCCTAATCCCCTCTGGTGATTGACGTGGTCCTAAAAACTGGAATATTGATCAGCTTTAGCCATGGATCAATACCAAATATTGATCAGTACCATTGATGCGCCACATGAATATTAGTTAAATAGCTAGCACATGAGTAGGGCTGGCTTTGCTCGTGAAAGTTTATAAATATTAAACCAAGGACAGTATAACATTGAAAATTAATATATTTGTCAATTCATCCATGGGCCATTTGAAATGGTAATACATATATATATGTTCATGTGAATTCATGCGAAGGTTTCTGATCGAACACAAGAGCCTGCCCGTTTTATGCGAGGTGCATGCAGATCAAAAGTCGGTTGCCGGTGTGAACTGCAAACTCGATTGGCGTGTGGTTTTCTCGGATGTAGTTTGTCTTCAAGATTCCTCGCCTACTAAAGTTGCCATCACCTTGAAGGTGGAGTTTGTAGAAGCATTAGTCAATGAAACCTATCGTCATGGGCAACAGCACTGACCGTGCACTCTTTCAACAGCTTTTCACATGTGGCGACCCTGCCTTCGCTGCGAATATTCAAACAATTCAACTGCTCAAGCTTTTTTTATTAAGGGATATAGTTATATCCCCATCTTTAGCTAGCTTATTATATTATAAATATTGAAATATATAAACGAGTAAGGTTTCATGGGTACATTCTGAGATAATATATTTTGACTTAGGATTCAGTGGTCCAGTACTGGAATATTATCATAACAGAGCCTAATTAATTAATTTGAGAGCATTGATTGAATATATATATATATATATATGTATATATGTATATATGCATATATATAAACTCATATATGAAGGTGTTTATAATGAAGTGGAATTGCCCCAATCCCTGTTTTTTTCCCCCAACCATATTTGCACCAATCTTGGTTTCCTTCTGAAGAGGGATTGCTTCCAACGCAGCCTCAAGTCCCAACTTGCGTAAAAGACACCAAGGGCTAATTAAAATGAGGGGAAGGTGGCCACCTTGCTAGGGTTTTTAAAAAAATTAAAAAATTAAAAATTGAAAATTTGCCACCTTATGGGTAGTTTGGACCAAGTCATTTCATCTGATCTTACAAAATTATAATCAATCAGCACTCGGAAATCTGTCATGATCTGCCGCGTAAAGTCTAAAGTGAACTTGGCCCGCCAAGATGTACGTAGGAGCTAGCTGCCGAATAATGAAGAGGGAGTCAATCCCGTTTAATATCAAAAGTTGCTCACCATCCGGCCTATATATTTTTTTATTTCTATGTAATTAGCCTAATTTCAACAGAATTACTTTATAGACGACTGTGTTCTGAACATTTGAAGGGATCACAAAAGTCTGACCCTCTAACTGCCTTGTCTTCTTTCCTGTTGATATATGTAGATATGTATCCAAATCCATCAATTTGTCCGATCAATCCGACAAGCATGCATATATTGATTAGCTACTTCCTATATTGCCCACTCATGCGCCCCCCAATCCATATATTATATATAGCTCATGCTCCAAAGTCCAAGCGAGAACGTGCGACGTTCTACATCCACATACACATGCCTCTTCCTTACCAGCCCCTGCCACTGATCAAATGTTAAGTGTCTGCCCAGATAATATTAGATAGCTAGCTCTTCATCAAGTACTTTCATGCATCTATCAGTGCTCGACACCGATTGGTGGTTTGTATTATCTTTGCACTCAATGATCGCCCGCCCGAAAGTCGACAGCATGCAGGACGTATGTTATACGTATACTCGAGATCAGAAATACTGTCAGATCGCGATAAACAATCTGCATGTGGTCGCCAAGCAAAATACCAGTTATCCTCTCCAACTAATTAATGGTCATTTTCCTCCATTGACTCCTGCTTGTGATTACAAAAGTAGCTGATCTGAGTGCAGCAGTTATGATCATCGATCGTACTAGTGCTGCTGTTTGCTTTAATAAAAAATTAGCCTAATTATAGCAGCTATGTTTTTAGACTACATATGGCTGGTAAATCTTTAGTACTGACGAGGAAGTACTAAACATTGTAAAAGTACGTCTTTTCTATTCATAATTAGGAGAGTTATATATAAATATATGATCGCTACAAGCATGCAGGGGCTTATCCATCAAGCCGGTTCAATTTGTAAGTCATCATGAACCTTTGGCTATTGTTCAGTCCCGGACTGGCTTGCATCCAAATTATTTGTGCAATAAATCATGATCATATCGTAGCCATACCCCAACGTCTAAAGACGATCACATATATCTGGAATTAGTACGCAGTTCTGTGGTATTTGATGGTATATTATATATAGTTAGATGAAAGCTGCTCTACCCCTCCCCATATAACTAGTTAAATTTCCTCATTCAAGGCCAAAATGCAATCATATGCATATATCCCCTGTAACCTTTACGATTGGCTAGACAAACAAATTATATGCCTGCACTTTATAATGAAGTCAATAATCTCATGCATGCTCCATACATCCATCTTTTGATATTCATATATATCTTGTTTTCTTCTTCATCTTCAGCTTATTTCTTCTTCATTCCCTTTCTGATCTGTCCAAGCTAGCTAGCCAGCAAAAAGTCGTACCAAATAAATAGAAATCGTCGGTCATCAACCATATTGCTCAAGATTCGGTTTTTGCCCACCCATACAAAATAAGGCCATATAAAACTTTAAAAATTCTAAATCATTCGGGGTCAGACTTTGAAACGGACTTATGAATATCATTATGTTTATGCCGTGCCCGTACGTACTGGCCAAATTAAGGAGGGGCCGCGGGGCTGATCGATCATGCGGTCAAACTTTGAATGCCATAACAACAATTAGCTAATTAAATCAAGCTAGTAGAGATCATATATATATATATATATATATATATATAGGGTGAAGAGGCAGATGCAGCACAACCATCTTAGCTGTGCTGAATTTTTCTGGCGGCCGGAAATAAACCTCCCCACCCCCACCCTTCCCACACCCCCCACCCCTCTTCTCCTCCCCTCCTCCAGCTTCGGGCCCGGCCATCATCCCCCACCGCTGCGCCCTTCGTCTCCCCACCCCCCCACCGCATCCTCGTCCCACCCTAGTTGCTACCCCTTGTCCATGCACCCTTATTCTCCTTGCTCCGCCTCCTCCCCCTAGTCGGTTTGCCGCCCCGCCCCCTGTTTTTGCCATCGACAATCTCCCCCACTGCCGCACCCCTCGTCCCCCTGCCGCGTTCCTCATCCCACTCCCACCACTACCCCTCATCCCCCACCCCCCTACGCACCCTTATTTGCCCCGCCCCGCCTCCTCCCCCGGCCGGTTTGCCGCCCTACCCTCCCCTATTTTGCCGTCGACAATCTCCCTCCCCCTCTTTTTTTTTCCAGCAATGGCAGGTGGGGCCACAATGGCAGATGGGACCTTCACGAAAGAGGCACATTGTCCTAATGGGGAGCAGCGGTGGTGGCAGGGAGGAGGTAGGGAGCTGCAGCGAGAGATGGTAAGCGGGGCCACATTGGTGGCGGTGATGGGGAGTTGCGGCATTGTCATGTTGTCACGGTGACCCCGAGCATGCACTGTCCAGGCCTGGGGAAGAGTAGGGATGGCAGTGGGCGGCCGGCAGCAAAGTCGCCGGCGGTTGGTGGCGCGGCAAAACAAAGGGGGTGGGGGGAAGGAAAGGGCGATGGCAATTTCGTAATAAAAACTTGACATGTTCCCTACTCCAATTAATATTACGAAATAAATTTTAAAAAAATAAAATAATTTTGTAATAAAAACTTCACTCAGTCCCGATTGAGTTAATATTACGAAATAGATTCTAAAAAATATAAAAAATATATAGTAAAATATCAGAATATAAAATAATTTTGTAATATAAAATAGAAATGGAAAAATGGCAATTTCATAATAAAACTTAACTCGACTCTCAGCGGGGGTGTAGGCGATCAGGTGGCGTGGCAAAATAGGGATGGAAGAACAAAGTCACCGGCAAAACATGGGAAGGAGGAGGAAATATGCAGGGGTATTTTCGTAATAAAAATTTGACTCACTCCCAACTCGAGTCAATATTACGAAATATAGCTTGAAAAATATAAAAATATAATAAAATACAATAAAATAAAATGATCGAGTTTTGATAGATTATTTTATCTTATGGTATTTTAATCTATTTTTTCTCATATTTTTCATGATTTACTTCGTAATATTGACATGAGTTGGGAAGGAAATGGGCAGGGGTAGTTTGTAATAAAAATTTGACTCGGTCCCGACTCGAGTCAATATTACGAAATAAATCCCAAAAAATATTAAAAAATCTGGGAAAATGCCATAAAATAAAATAATCAAATTCTAATTGATTATTTTATTTTATGGTATTTTACCCTATTTTCATATTTTTTGAGAGGGGTAGTTTAAAATAAAAACTTGAGTCTCGACTTGTGTCAATATTATGAAATAAAATTTGAAAAATATGAAAAAAATATAGAATAAAATACCATAAAATAAAATAATCCATTAGAACTAGATTATTTTATGTTATGTTATTTTACTGAATTTTTATATTTTTTGGAATATATTTCGTAATATTGACACGAGTCGTGAGCGAGCTAAGTTTTTATTATAAAATTGACATCGAGTCATTTTTCCCCCGACGTTCGTCCCCTCCTCTGTTTTTGCTGCTCTGCCGGCGACCGCCGCCCGCCGTCACTTACACCACCACTGGCCAGCGTCGCCATCTCTGCCCCTCTTTCCATTTCTTTCCCTTCTTTCTCTTCCCCTTACTCTGTTCGCCGCCCCTGCTTTGTTTCGTGGAGCGCTGCCGGCCTCAGCATAGCCAGTTGCCTCGATGTTTTCGTCTTGTCATCAACCATCCCTTGTCGTCGTTAACCTTCCTTCCAAACTGATGTGTGATGAGGCGGGCGTAGCAACTAGCACAGCGAGCAGTGCAGCAGGCAGGCAGGAGCGGTAGGGGTTGGGGGGGCGAGGGAAGCTGGCCGCGGAGGCCAGAAGCAGGCACGGCGAGGGGCGCACGACAGGGATGGGGGGGGTGGCAGAAGTTGGTCGGCTGGGAGAAAAGGGGGAGTGGGGGGAGGAGGAGGATTTATTTATAGCCGTTGGATTCAAATCCAACAGTTACCAAGATGGTTGTGCTCCATTACAACCTCCCTTTCTCATATATATATATATATATATATATATATATATATATATATATATATGATCATCATAATATATATAAGTACTTAATTATGAAGTCAAGCAAAAGTTGTGTGGAGAAAATAAAGTAGCGCCCTTGTGCTACTGGCTGTTGCAGGCGTGCTCATGTACACCAAACATGACAGACAGTATTAATTGACCCTAATTTCTACATCATCAAGCATCAGCTAAAGAACAAAGTTTTTTGTACGTTCCTGATTTCGCCCACCCGCTCGATACTCGATTGTCGAGAGAGAAGTTCAAGTGTCTATTTGGTCGCATGTTTTGACACCGCTAGCTCATCGATGTGCAACAATCGAGCCCCTGCAAGTCTTGTACGTAGAACTAATTTTGTAATACGTATGGTTGTGGTTATAAAAACAATATAAAAATCAGGTACATTATTTTTCTATCATAATACAATATATATTGCTGATAAATAAATATACAAATAAAAGTTTCTCGTGCCATCTCATGGCCCAATCGAGAACAAGGTTTAATGAATCATGTCAAACGTCGGAAGGACGAAATATGACCATAAATCTTTCAGCACGGCTAAATAACATTGAATAAATGCTTTTGAGAAGAAAAATAAAAATAGGGAGTAAAGCTGGTCTAAACTAGTCAATAATCAAAATATTAGCCATTAATTATATTGAGGTTAAGTGGGAAACATAGTTTGCCTCGAGTCAAAATGTAGACATATACTTTCAGGTGTCAGGAAGCTAGAGGTGCATCGATGTGTGCCACCACCGCTCCACCTGCAATTCATATGTTCATTCGTTCGTATGTATGAATGCGCGTTTCATTTTCTTACATTTACAGACACACGCGCTTAATTCGTACGTCAGCTAGTTGATTCCTTTCTCCATTAGCTTCAAAAATCTCTGCAGTGATTTTTTTTGTTGGAGTATTTTGTCAATTAAAATCAAGTACTCTATCAATTAGAATCAATATTGAAGGACTATTTTAGATCACTTTCTAAGGGTACAAAGATTCTATGGTCATCTAATTCAATTATTATAAATAAAATAATATCTAAAACCCTACTAGTGGCATATGATGTACAAGATGTTGAGGACATAATTGGACTAATCCAAGAGTCAGAAATGCTAGTTTATGAGGCTAAAATATCACCAATGCTAAGTCGTCAAAGGTTTATCTAATAAAATAAATTTTATCCATATAGTATCCAAATATATAATAAGACACTGAAGAAGAATGAATATTAGATAATACAAAATTTTAGATAATTATTAAATAATAAGAAAATAAATGTGAAATAAGTTGATAGGATACTTTATATCATACATTATGCATAAATATATACCTTTTTTATTATTATAAAAAAATATAAGGAAGAAGAAAGAGATAAAGTAACATCGATAGTGTTATTAACAGTGAGGGGATGTTTCAAAGAGTTGACTATCAAAAATTTCCCTTATGGGGATCAAGGTGGCGACTTTTAGATTTGGAATAAGTTGTTAGTTGAAGGATAAATTAAAAGAGAACCTTTAGAAGGATATGAGTTACCAAAATATCATATAGGTAATTGATTTATAGAGTTATATCTTTAGCATATTCAAAAGCTTTTATTGAGTTAAAAGACATTCTAGAAGTATGTTCAGATATAAGTATCAATATGGGACAGTGTGTTACTTATGTGTCATGATAGGTACACGTAGCACTTAACCAATAAGCGTATATAAGATGCATTTATAATCGGAGGTGTTATATAGATAATATGGGTTGTATGAAATACCTGTGCGATGTAGATGAGTCATGGGAGAGTATACCACACTTTATCTATGTATATAAGTGACAATGTTTAAATTGAGAAAAAATGCAGCAATGAATTATAGTTTGCTATGTGACAATATATGAGTTTATGGAAAATATGGAGACCAATAAAACATAAAGACATGTGTAGAGTCATTTCAAATGACTATTCAAATGTAATAGATGATCAATTTTTGAAGTGTCATCGAGCAATGTGGCTTTAGGATGTATAAGTAGTGAAGAAGTGGATCAAAATAACTCACGTGATCAACCATCATAAAGTAAAAGTTTAAAGAAATTGTAAATCATGATTTTACTAAAATGAACTTTTATATGAAAATGTGAAAATATGTAAACTAACTTTTATAAAGCTAGTTACAAGTATACCAACACATCATGAAAGAAATGTCTAAGATAATATAAAGAAGAAGTTGGACGAATGAATAATTTTTGCCTTATTACCTTAATATATTTTCGAGGACAAAAATCTCTAAACTGGGGAAATTGTAAAACCTCAAAATAATTAGGTTAAATTATTTAGGATTTTGTAAATCTTAGGAACGAATCTTAAATATTATTAAATTAAATTAATTTTTGGGATTGGTATGATAAATTATTAATTATTATTCTTCGGCATATCGGTCTTGTGGTATTTATAGATTGTTTCAAATAAGCTTTATTTATTGTATTTTATGTTATTTTTCATTATTCCTTTTGGTTGAATAAGGTTTGATGATAGGTTGAACCCATTAGCCATGGGTGGGGAGTTGTGAGTAAGATTTGATTTCCAAACTTGTTTTTGTTAACTATCTTTTTGTATTTTATTATTAGGTGTTCTTTTCATATTTTAAGCATCTAATAAATTTAGCCAGTAGTGTGGAAAATTGTAATAATTAATGAGGTTGTTAGATGTTATGGGTGAGTTGGTGAAATCACGAAGGGTGTAAATTTTCAAGTAGAAATTAGAATTAGATTATCATATCTCTTTAGTAAGTGGAGAACCAATTAGGGATGGCAATTTTGTAAAAAATTATAAAGACTTTATCATTTTTATCTTCCATGTACTAGGCATCCACAATGTTTTCTTTTCTCCCCCTTGTGTCATCTCTTCCTTATTGGGAGTCTGTCTATCCTCTGCTGTCTAGTACATATCTATTCTCCATGCATTTAGTGTAGTTTGTTGTGTATCACACAAATTTTCAGAACGTTTGTGCTCTTTTTGGTTTTGGGTTTGATTAATGCGTGATTAAATATTAATTAATTCATAAGAATTAAAATTAAGTTGAATTAAATCAAGTGATGAGATTAGTAACGGTTGATCATGTTTATTATCTTATGTTTATTGATATAGATGAAAACATGTTTTATATTATTTATTAATAACTAAATTATTATTATTGTGTCTTGCCAGTGTTGTTGATTTATGTATGTCAGTTAATATTTTAAATTACATGATCATGTGGGATAATTATTAATAAATAATTGTTCATATAATACTAAATAAGTATATTGTGTTTTCATTTGGGATATGTATATTAATTATATTAGATAATGTTCATAAATGTTAGAGCTAATCATGATCTATATATATTTGTTAATGGTTATAGTTAATTCATTAATTAATGATATTTTAATCTATTCATTAATTGGTTATAATTAGTTAAAGTAATAAGGATATTAAAGTGATAAGGATGACGCCTTTATATCTTAGTAAGTTAATACGCTTATATGATCATGGGTTATTAATTAGTAATTGAATCACAATTACAATTAATCACTGTTGGATTGATTATAATGTTGTAAATTCATGTATACGAGTGTATTATAATTGTTGCATGAATATTTCTCAGTTAAAATAAGATTAGCATTAAATTGTCATTGAGTGTTTACAATCATTTATATTTATGATATCACTAAGAAAATATTAAGATAAAAACTTTATGTAGTTGTATTGGTAAATTAAGGTATGGATTATTAGAATATAATAGTATAATAATCTCATAGCATTGAATCGTAATAACATGTTTTAGAATAAATAAAGTTCGAACCTTACCGAGTTAGTAATCTTCAAATAATTAATTAGACTTAGTAAAAAATTAATAAATTGTTATTAATAAATATTCAAGTTATTATTAATGGAATAAGTAATTGTTCTTTCTTAATATTGTTCGGGCGTAGGATTGCCGCCCTTGGAATCAGCCTTTGTAGTCGAAGGTTTGGTAGGACTAAAGGCGCTATTGCCGAGCAAAGAAATTATGCGAGTTAGAAAATGAATAAAGTGCCACAAATGAGTAATAAACACCCAAGATTTTTACATGGTTCCTCAACTCGAATCCCTAAGTTAGTCTACGAATTGATATTTATAATCCATTATTTCTTCTTTGATTTTATATTTTAAACAAAATAGTTAATTTTGTCGCCTTTTAGTTGATAAATCTTTGACTCCAATGCCCTAGTTCATCGCCTTCTTGTCTTCAAATCTTAAAAATAACCCCACTATTGTGTTTGTAGTATTAAAACATGGTGGGGTAAGAAGTTCTATCTCAATCCAAGGACGGGAAGGCTTTCAAACTATTTCTGGAGTGATAATAGGCCGAACCAAGCCATTTTGGGTTGGTTCAAACCTGGAAAATACTAGACTAGACCAGGTGGCATGCGCATGATTTTGGAGATTTCTGGGTGTGCATGGATGTAGGTGGCGTATGTTGCACTAGTTTTAATTCGGGTCATGGGTAGGTTGCGAACGTGGGACACAAATAGGCAGCGAGATGTGGTTGGGGACACAAATAGGCTTAAATAGGCCTGGTCGACCTGCTTAGGCGGGTGGTGTAGTGGCCACTTTGGTGGCTTCAACGACGGCGTTTCTAGCAGTTGAGGCTGACGCCGATCACCCAGATTGATGGATCTAGGATTGATAAAGCTTTCAATGATGATCCCTTGGACAAAAGTGGTCCTGGGTGGTGGCGGCGGCAAGGCCAAAAATTTTTGGCAGAACTAATCTCGATCGTGACTTTGTCGTCATTTTTCAACGGCTGTAGTGGCCTTTTGCGGCGGTACTCAATTTGGGTTTGTACCCGGAGACAAGGGCGTTAGATTTGATGTTGTGACTTTCTTGCAGTAGCACCGGTCAGTCGGATGGAGGTCGTGAAGATGATTGAATGCTGTTGTTGCACTGCTCCAGCGATGGTCTTTTGGGTAGTTTTTCGACGACGATAGAGAGCTTCTCCGGTGGTGGCGCTCAAATGGGTTATGTTAGCATTATTGAAGGGAGTCCTGTGGAAGTGTTGGTTTGCCAAGCCATGGCCTAGGCCGGCCATACGGAGTGTAAAACCCGTGATTCGAGTCAGGGTTTTACGTTACCGAACCAGTCGGTTCGATCGTTGGTTCGAGTCGAGTCGGTTTCATGAATCGCGTGCTGAGTCGAGACCAGCCGTGAGTTATGAGCGATGAGAGTCAGGTGTACCTGAATATATGATGATAACGTCGAGAAGATGGTGAGATACGAGTTATCTGAATATATGAAAGTATGCAGTATTTTTTCTTTTTATATGTTTGATCGTAGAAATAGTTTTAGGGCCGAATGACGAATTAGGACGCGTTGGATTATATTCGGGTGGGTTATTAGTTATAGAGCATGTCATTTGGATGTTGTTGTGTTTGTTTTATTTTATGTGATTTTTCCATATTTTTCTAGATTTTTTTAGAATTTATTACGAACTAGTTATTATTTTGACTCGAGTAGGAATCGAGTCAATACTTATTTACGAAAATGCCATCGCACGCACTTCTTCTTCCTCCCGACCTTTTCTCCCCCACATCCAAAACCCTAGCCGCCGCCGCCGCCCCTGTTCGCGCGCTGCCGCCGCCACGGCCGACGCCGCCTGGCCGCCGATCAACGCCGCCCCGCCCCGTCGTGTCGTCGCCGTGCCGCCCCGACCAACCCCGGCCACCGTCGCGCCGCCACGACGCCGGAATCGCCCCACAAGCCGCGACGCTCCGCCCACTGATTTTGCCGCCGTCCGAGCCGCGCCGCCGCCGCTGTGACCCCGACGACCACCCCCTCGACGTCGCCGACGTTTCCCCCATCGTCCCGACCACCGTCGAGGCCGGCCGGAGCCTCGATCGGAGAACGCCGCCACTGCCGCCCATTTTCGACGCCGCCGTCGACGGCCATCGCCGCCTCGGCTACCCTGTTTGACACCACCATTGGACCGAGCTCGTCGAGCTGGTGCCGATAGACCCCCTGATTGCTCCGTCCCAAATCATCGCTGGAAAACCGTCGGAATCCGCCGGAAAACCGCCGACACTCGCCGGAAAACCGCCGGAACCGCCGGAAATTGGATTTGTGGGAAATTCGCCGGATCATCCGCCGAACGCACCCGGTCCAATCTGATCGGACTTCGGACGCCGCTAGGTGCCGAATTCGAGTTTCGAGCCACGAAACGGAAACCCTAGCCGTTGCCGATTTTCGACGACGCGAGGTATAATTTATTTTAATTTAATTATTTGAAAGTTTTGATTATTAGAATTGCATGCTAGGATTGGTGAATTGTGTGTTATAATAATATATATAAATGTAGATTTGATTAAGGATAAAAATATGAAATTTGTTTGATTGTGTGGTGTTAAAAATAGAAGTTATGAAACTAATTAGGGTTATTAAGTAATAATCATGATCTAATCAAACTAGCTTAAGTAGACTCGCTAGAATTGATATAGGTTGATGTGTGTTGATTGACGTGTGATTGTGTTGATTGTGTGTGTATGCTATAGGATATGTGATTCATCATGCGGGCGTTAGTTTTTAGCTTGATTGTGTAGGTACGGTGTAGGAGCTCGCCGCCTAGGCGCGTGGACCCGTTTGGAGCTTCTACCAGGTCCGTTTAGGACTCGTTCTCTGATTTACGCTACTCTCTTGTGTATTTGATTTATTATGTGCAGGACGAGTTAAGTGGCGTTTTATCGAATCCCACTTAACTCGGGCCATTTAGCCAACGATTTTCCGGATTAATAACCCTCGAGGATGAGATCCCTCGAGTTTGTTTTCGAACTTCAGATCCAGCTCACGTTGCCTTCGGGCCTATTGTATAAATCCCAACCTAGACCTATATATATGTATAGTTTTCGTGTTTTGGTGAGACACTGAATGAGGGAAATCCGACTACCGTGCTACGCGAGCGGGCACGTGTGTGTCGACAGTGGGCTCTGGAATGGTGTGCGGGCCGTTTCATTCCCGAGGGATCCTGACAACTCCACCTTTGAGTTCCTCAAACCCGGAGAAGTGTGGAGGTTCACGGGTACTGCATTGCAGCGCATGTCTAGACTTGTGGTTTCAAAGGGTACTGAAGGCGACTGCCTGAGAGTACTCGGCCTTCGTGCTCAAGGCCAGGAGTAATATGGAAGGTGCAGAGGGCGGAAAGGAATGAGATTTGACGCGAGAAGCAATAGAGAAATGGCCGAGGCATGAGAATGTGAAAGATAGGGGGACGCTGTCGACCCGAGGGCGACGACTCCCGTATGTGCCCTGATGAGAGTTCTTGAGGAAGTATATGGTTTTCATTCAACAGGAGAGTTTGCTCTCCTGTGCCAGATTGATATTAGTTATTTTCCGGGCCGGTAACACTCGTTACTGACGGTTTTTCTATATATATGTAGGTGAGGAATGCGAGCGATGAAAGCTGTCGGGACTGCGGAGGAGCAGCACGGAACCGCGCACACATGTACCTGCCGCGTGTAACGTATAATGATGGTGTGTTATTGTTATGTAAACGATAATTTTGATGTGTTTGCTTGAGTGAATTACTTGTTATGAAACGAACTGATAAATATGAATGAGTAGGGAGCCTTGGAGTACAGACTCGGCTCAGGTAAAAATGAATGAGATAATGGTTGAATGTCAGGGTAGATTATTATGTGTTACCGTATTTTTATAAAATAGTATATATTTTCTTTTGGTTTTTCATTTATTATTTTGTCTTGTCTTTGCTTGTACATCATAGCATGCATGTAGGACTACGTTAGAACCCACGCATCCCATCCATGCATTTCATGTTTGCATCTCCATCTTGAGACACCGAGGGCAGATCCGGGTCGG
Organism: Piper betle; assembly: GCA_033002965.1. Lineage (NCBI taxonomy): Eukaryota > Viridiplantae > Streptophyta > Magnoliopsida > Piperales > Piperaceae > Piper > Piper betle. Next base: position 122,427 of record JAURVB010013092.1, read on the forward strand.
CTTAACCGAACCCAGTAGATTAGCGAACGGTTCGGTCGCCGGTGACATTTCCGGGTCGGTTCACGGGTGAGCCGAAACAGGGTGTTACACGGAGGGCCCAAAGTTGATTGCTTGTTGTTGTTTTCTCTTGCAATGCTACTCTGGCGAATCACTTTTTTAAGCTTTTTCGGCACTTAGATGGGTTTTGTAGAAGTCTAAGGGAGCTTCATAATTCCACAAATTGAAGCTTCAAATTATACATTTCCCTCCTTATCCTTAATTTTTCTTCTCATAAATAAGAATGGTATTAACGACGTTTTTGGGAAAGAATGCCTTAGATGGGTTTGGACACCGGCCTATGGGTGTGGCACATGATTTACACGAACATATATATATATATATATATATATATATATATGTATTATTGTTATAGAGTGAAGACTTGTAAACTTTTAATAACTTATTTGTTAATATTCTTAAAATTCTCGAATTCACTATATTATCTTTTCTCTCTCCATATATTCTTCATACAAATCATAAACATAATTTTAAAATTCACTTTAATTATAGACAATATTTATGGTTCAGACTCCACACTTCTAATTACCCAGCTAGCCGGGGCAGTGAATCATGTCATGTAAAATTTAAAATTAAATGAAAGCAATTAGATGATATGTAGATCACTGTTGCATGAATCGGCCGATTCCGTGCGGAATCGGCCGATTTAAATCGGATCGGCGCGATGCCGATCCGATTTGGGCCGACTCGGTCGGCCTCGAATCGGCCGAGTTCGGCCGATTCCGACCGATTTAACTCGGAATCGGAATCGGCCGATTTAAATCGGAATCGGTTTTTAATAAAATTACTAAAATACCCTAGGTATGATTTTTATTAAATTATTTAAGCATGGGTAAAATGGTAATTTGGATTTTAAAAACCTAAAATCAAACCCGCTCCCCCCACGCCGCCGCCGCTCGTCCGCCCGCCGCCGCCCCGTTTCCGCCCTCCGCCGTGCTCCCCGACTCCGGGCTTGCCGCCGACCGGGCTACCGACCTCGCCGCCGACCTCGCAACGTCGCCGCCGAAGTGTGGCCGGACCGAATCGGGCTGTGACGCACGACCGATCGCCGCCGACTCGCCGCCGCTCCGGGCCGCCTCGCCGCCGGCTGCGGGCCGCTGACTGTTCGTCCGACCGGGCTGCCGACATCCTCCGACATCGCCGCCGCGAGACTCGCCGCCGACCGGGCCGGCGGCGGCGGCGGCGGGGTAAAGAGTGGCATTCTCGTAATTAAAAGTTGACTCGAGTCTAACTCGAGTCAAAAATAATAATTAATTCTAAATAATTTAAAAAAATCTTAAAAAATATTTAAAAATATCAGAAACTATAATACACAGAATAATATCAAAATAACATCAATACCCAATTTTAATATATTTATATTATAAATTGTCAAATTATTATATATGACCGATTAAATTAATTTGGACCGATTCAATTGAACCGATTCTTGGCCGATTCAAACCGATTCAGACCGATTCCGATTCCGATTCCGACTCCCTGGAAAACCGATTCCGATTCCGATTCCGATTCATGCAACAATGATGTAGATAGTTGACTACTTAAAAGTAGGAAATTATATTCACAAAATATATAATAAGTCCTTAAATGGAAAAATATTGACGAGTACCTGAGCAATTCATTAGTACTTGTGACGTCTCCGTGCCCCAATCTATTTTTTTATAAATATATAAAATATATATATATATAAAATAGCAAAGTCGTTCAAATTTAAGTAAAAATATATATATACGCAATAAGTAATATATTTTTGGTAGCAGCTGACGATGCTGTCAAAGTCTACCTCACACCTCCGTTCCAATCTATGATCCCTATTCCCACCAATCGATCGACTGTACCCACAATATCTACATCCTTTCTGATCAACTTCAACTCTACTTCATCTCCTTCCATCGTCTTTCTCCTCCTTGGTTGCCGCCCTCCTCTCTCTTTTCGACTTCTTCCCATCCGTCTCCGCCTCCTTTCCTGAATTATTTTCCTTGAGCCCGTCACGTACATACCCACTAATATCATGTCTGATCATGAAAACAAGCCGGACCACGCTGGCCACCATGAACAATATGTCCATCAACTCCCCTTCTCCTCATTATCTAGTGCCTTCCCCTCCGCTCTCATGGGCGCCCACCTTCCTCGAGGCCATTACTCAGATTTTGACCACTATTCCTACATGAGCTTCACTGAGTGCCTGCAGGGCTCAGGTACTCGAGATCACTATGAAGCCCTGCCCAGGTCCTTTGATAACATGATCGTTTCGTCTTTCCCCCCACTACCTTCCAATACAATCAACATATCCCAAAGTGATCATGAGCCCGCTGCCGGACATGACCATTTTCAGGCGGGCGATGTGGCACCAGAGTCGACTGGCGGCGGAGGTGGTGATGTAACTGATCAATATCGCGGGCAGAAGGTCATGATGGAGGATCCAAATTCGTCGGTGTCATCATCATCGACAGAGGCAGCGGCCGGGAGGGAAGAGATTTCCGAAAGGAGTAAGGAGGAGTCGCTTCACAAGGAGTCTGATGATCATAGCATTACTACTACTGATCTCAAGTCTAAGAAGTTGTAAGCTTAAATAATTTATTTAATTTATTCGTTTTTTAACTTTTTGTCTTTCCTTTTTTTCTTAATTTCTTTCTTGAAGGGTACTCAAATTAATCAGAGTAATGGTGACCATTTTAATACTGGAATTTGGAAGCGTGTGGTTGAAGCGCACTTGTGCTTCCTTAATTTTACTTCAAGCTGCATGTTTTATGTTCAAGAGAAATTTACAGTAGAGAGTTTGAGCAGTACTTCTTTCTAACTGTACTACTCTGATGGTTGAATTTGTGTTGTATTAGACAGAAGGTAGATGTTGAATTTTTGTAGATCTAATAAATAAATTTGGGAGTATATATGCGTACGTAACTTAGATCGATATATTCAGTAAATTAATTAGTTATAAATTATAATAATTATTTCCTTGATATTAATTAATTCATTTATAAGCACTTCTTCATAAGCAAGGTCCCTCCATCTATGAGTCGTCTTCAGATCAAGATCTAACAATCATAATCTAGGTAGTAGAAGTGTCGTACTACTCAGAAGAAAACAGCTAGCTTGGTGCTATAGCATTTAATTTTCAATTTGTAGTAAGTAGCGGTTGTGCATCTGATCAAACCGGCCATATATATAGCATCTGCGATGATCAACCCCTACATACATACATCATCTCAACAATTGAGGGTTAATGATGCACTAAATTACTGATTAATTGAACTCGGCTGGGTAAGGGTTTATTAGAGAGCCAGCTAGCTAGGTACACGTACGCTTAATGCGGTACTGATCTTCAATAATTCATTTGGTTTTTTTAATGACATTAATTATAAATGCTCAATAACTACTTATGGAGCCAGCATTTCAGTTTGAAATATAAGCGGTCATGAACAATTATGTATGTATGTATATATATCTTATATATGTGTATTTATTGTTATTAAAGGAATAACCCAAGGAAAAAAGGAGAGAAGAGACAACGGCAACCTCGCTTTGCTTTCATGACAAAGAGTGAAGTGGATCATTTGGAAGATGGCTACCGATGGCGGAAATACGGCCAAAAAGCTGTCAAAAACAGCCCATACCCAAGGTTTTGCTTCTTGATCACTTGATTAATATGTAGATCACTCAAGTAGTCGAAGCGTAATTAGTTCTATATGTCTGTTCTAATTAACTAGTCTTGAGCTACGTTCTTGATCGATGAGTACTCCATGTTTGCAATTAGCTGCACGGATCGCAATATGCATGCATGCATGCTGATCTTATATATATATACATTATTAATTCAAAAGCTTAATGTGACATTAATATACATACGCTCCGATCCATCGAGTAGTATAATTTACAATTATGCATGTTTCTACCAAATTAAATTAAGCTTGCTAATATATATATATATATATATATAATACTAATGCTATGCATGACTGTGTGCAGAAGCTACTACCGTTGCACCAGCCAGAAGTGCTCGGTGAAGAAGAGGGTGGAGAGATCATTCCAGGATCCTAGCATTGTGATCACCACCTATGAAGGGCAACACACCCACCATAGCCCAGCAAGCGTGAGAGGAAGTGCAACTGCGTCTTTGGCCTCCACTCTAGTACTCACCACACCACCACCCAGCTTTGTGCCCAATGTTCACATCACTCGTGATTTTTTGATTCAAGCCGGATCGGTTCCTCCTCCTCCACCTGCTGCTGCAGTGAGCAACGTCAATATTCATCTTAATCAGTACTCTGCAGCCGACGCAAAACTATCTTCTACAATGCCTACTACTTCAATGTTTTTCAAACCCTAATCCCTCCTCGTCATCACGATCATGAGCAACGGCTCCAATGTCACTTTCCTGACTATGGTCTCCTCCAAGATGTAGTTCCTTCTTTCAACGCCAACACCGCCCATGACCTGTAATTTTCACTTCTCTCAACTCTTTTTCCTTCTTGGCTAGTGAATTTTTCAAATAATTATGAATGCATGACTCCTATATATATCGTCCAATACCCTTCTAATACTATTCTTTAATTTAGTGTGTTGTACGTTTATATGTACTTGAATCTAATCATGCATGATGCATCGTCGCTTACGTGAATATCGACGCAGTTCTACATGTATGGTATTCATTAATGAATGAATGAATTAATTGGCACGTAGTAGATGGATCGAACATTAATTTTGTTTCTCCTAGTAAACTTCAATATTACAGAAGTACTTAATATACGCGCACTCTCTCCCTTGCCTTGCATGATTCATTTTGGTGTAAAATGAAGCGGCGTAAATGCCTGGAAACTAGCTAGCTAGTTTTGGCAATAGGTTACCCATTACGTGAGAAGAATATTTAAGTGAATGTTAATATAGCTGACAGCGTGAACTGTGAAGTAACTTGGTGAGGATGGAGAATAGCCGGAATATTGATGATGAGCGAAGGGTTGGGAACGTGCTACTGCTTCTGAGTGGTTCCTTTCTTAAAACATTAAGAGAATTAGTGCATTGCTTTTCGGTACTCCCGAGTCCCAACTCATGAAAACCTCACTTTTGTTTCATTCAAGCTTCCGTCTTTGCACATCAAGAAATGGGGGCTCTTTACTCCTTTGTCGCTGATTGGGTCCGCCGACTTGTATAAATTACAAATATATATATATATATATATAGAACCTCTCTAGTGCGTTGCCCAGTTTGTCCGCGCAGGCAGCGTATAGGAGAGTTGGCCGTTGGATTTTAATCCAACGGCCCACCCCACCCATTTTCTCCCCCCTCGCTCCTCCGATTTCCTCCCCTGGCCCCTAGCCCGAACCACTCCTTCCCCTTCCCCGTGCTCCCGCCGCCACACTGGTCATACCCGACTCAAGTCAATATTAAAAAATATATCCCTATTAAAAAATATATCCCAAAAAATATGAAAAAAATATAGTAAAATATCATAAAATATAATAATCGAGTTATAAATCAAATAAACGTGTTTATTCAAGTTAGAACTCGATAATTTTATTATATGATATTTTATTATATTTTTTTCATATTTTTTGGGATATATTTAGTAATATTGACTCGAGTAGGAAGCAAGTTAAGTTTTTATTACGAAATTGCACCTGCCCATTTACTCATTCTTTTTGCTGACCTTCTCCACTGTTTCTCACTTCCTTTTCCCGTTTCCTTTGTTTCCCCCACCAGCGACAATCCTGTTTCGTAATAAAAACTTGACCTCCTACCTATTCGAGTCAATATTACGAAATATATCCCGAAAAATATGAAAAAAATACAGTACAATGTCATAAAATAAAATAATCGAGTCCTAACTCGAATATCAATTATTTTATTTTATGACATTTTAATGTATTTTTTCATATTTTTTGGGATATTGACTCGATTCAGGAACAAGTCAAGTTTTTATTATCAAATTGCCCCCACCCATTTCCTTCTCTCTTTTTCTTCCACTATAGACCGCTTGCCCCCCCCCCCTTTCCCCCTCTATTTTGCTGTGCCACCTAGCCGTCAGCGACCTCACCGCCAGCAGCTCGGTGGCCAGTGCTGTCACCGCCTCCCTTCCTTCCTCCAACAAAATGCTGCCGTCAGAACAACGAGGGGGGGGGGGTAAGGAGCAGTTCGAGCCAAAGGGCAGGGAGGAGCTCGGTCTGAGGGGGGCAACGGCAGGGGCGGTACGGGGGGTGGGGTGGCAACGACCCAGGGCAGGGGTGGGCCGTTGGATTGAAATCCAATGGCCAGCTCTCCATGCATTGCCAAACAGGTCAATCCAACGGCCAGCTCTCCATGCGCTGCCAAACAGGGTAGCGGATAGGAGAGGTCATATATATATATAGGTTTTGGGTAGCCTAGGGGCAGCCCAGAAAATTTCCCTAGGGTCGCCCTTAATCTGGATTGTCGGATCATAAGTACAATCCAGACTTACAGATCTTAAAACCCTAACTTCTCCTCTCCTCCCCCACGCTGCCGCTGCCTCCTCCCCGACCCCGCCCGCGATCAGGTCGCCGCCCACCCGCCTGCCACCGCTAGGCTCGAGAACCCCGCTGTTAAGTGTTTAAAATATATAATATTTACCGCTACGCTCGGGGGGTTGGGGGGGGAGGCAGCTACTTGGTCTGGTGGCGGGGAGGGGGGTGGGTATGGGCTGCTAGATTGAAATCGAGCGGCCCACATTTGATACACTATAATGGGTTGCAAAAAGTGGCAGGAGACATTATATGTATGTGTGTGTGTGTGTATATATATATATATATGTGCTATAGTACACTGCATGAAAATGCAGCGCATTGCAGCGTAATAAATCTGGGCCGTCGGATGAAAATCCAACGACCCGGATATAATTTGGATGAAACCCTCTCCTCCTCCCCCTATTCACGCCGCCCCATCGGCGCCACCCCCGCCCCGCCGGCCCCGTCCCGCCTCCGTCCGCAGCCCTCCCCTGCCCTGGTTCCCCCGCCCCGTCCGCCGCCGCGCCCCCGCCCGCAGCCTGCCCCCGACATCCCCTGTTTCCTCCTGCCCCCTCCGCCGCCTCGCCCCCGCCCGACCCCTGCCCGCAGCCCTCCCCCCCACCCCCGCCCGGTTCCCCGCCCCCCGCTGCCTGTTTCGCCCCACCCCCGCCGCGGCCCGCTCGCCCCTGCCCTATTTCCGCCACCGTCCCCGGCCGCCCATTTCGCCCCCACCCCCGCCGCCGCCCCGCCCGTCGACCGATCTCCTCCCCGCCGTTTGTTGCCCTGGCCACCTCCACGCCGGTGTCACTGCATCACCGCCGGCGGTGGCGCGACAGGGAACAGAGGAGCGATGGCAATTTCGTAATAAAAATTTAACTCGTTCCCGACTCGAGTCAAATTTACGAAATAAATTTTAAAAATAAAATATAATAAAATAAAAACTTAGACTCGCTCCTTAATCGAGTCAATTTTACGAAATAAAATTTTAAAATAAAATAACATAAAATAAAATTTTGAATCGCTCCATGCCGCCGCCGCCGCTTGCCGATCGCCTCCCTGCCTCTACCCACACCCTGCCCCCCATCCCCCCACACCCGCTGCCCCCATGCCCTCCACCGGCCCAGGCCCCCTGCCTCGCCTTCTGCCACCCCTAACCCCCTCTCTGCCCGTTACGAAATAAATTAAAAAATAAAAAAATTTATAATAAAAACTTGACTCGATTTCGCACAGTATCGAGTCAATATTATGAAATAAATTTAAAAATAAAATAAAATAATTTTTTAATAAAACTTGACTCGATCCTGCACGAGATTGAGTCAATATTACGAAATAAATTTTAAAAAATAAAATAATTTTGTAATAAAAATTTTATTGGTCCTATATGAGACCGGCGCCATGTATTTCCCAGCAGGCCCATCCAGCCCTGAGGCGGCGACAAAAAAAATTAAATAAAATAATTTCTTAATAAAAACTTTATTCCATCCCGACTAGAGTTAAAATAATTTATTATGGAATTATTTTATTTTTTAAAAAATATTTTGCAATAAAAATTTATTTGGTAATAAATTTATTTTGTAATAAAAACTTGACTCGGTCCCGCACATGACTGAGTCATCTTTTTATTACAAAATTATTTTATATTTTTTAAAATGTATTTCATACTATTGACTTGATCCCGACTCAAGTCAAGTTTTTACTACAAAATTATTTTTTTTAAAATTTATTCCATACTATTAATTTAACTCAAGAGATCGAGTCAAATTTTTTTATGAAATTAATTTATTTTTTAAAATTTATTTCATAATATTAGCTTGACTAGAGTCAGGATCGAGTCAATTTTTTTAACAAAATTATTTTTTTAAATTTATTTCGTAATTTAAAATTGACTTGATCCCGACTAGAGTTAAGTTTTTATTACGAAATTATTTTATTTTTTAAAAAAATTATTTTATAATATTAACTTGACTCGAGTCGAGATCGAGTCAAGTTCTTTTTATGAAATTATTTTATTTTATTTTTAAATTTATTTCATAATATTAACTTGACTCAAGTCGGGATCGAGTCAATTTTTTTAACGAAATTATTTTATTCTTTTTAAAATTTATTTCTTAATAAAAACTTTGACTCGAGTTGGGAGCGAGTTAAATTTTTATTACAAAACTACCCTCCCCTGTTTCTTTCCCCACCCATTGTTCTGCCGCGCCGCTCCACCGCCGGCGACCTCGCCGCCGGCCGCCAGCGGGGGGTGGGAGGGGGGCGTGGCTGCGGGCTGGGTCGGTAGGGGGACTGCGGCTTCAGGCAGGGGCAGGGGCGGGCCGCGGGCGGCGGGGCAGGGGCGGGGGCAAGGGGGACCGCGGCTTTGGACAGGGCAGGGGCGGGCCGCGGCACCGGACAGGGGCAGGGGGGCCGCGCCTCGCCCAGGCAGGGGGGGCCGCGGCTCGCCCGGGCACGGCGGGCCGCCGCTCGCCCAGGAAGGTGGCGGCCCAAGGTAGGGCACCGCGGCTGCGTTCCTGGGGCGTTCGGGGACCGCTACTGCGGGCGGCGCCAGGGCCGGGGGCAGGGCGAGGGCGGGGGCGGGGCAGGGAGGGGTGAGGGTGGGGGCGGGGACGGGGCGGCGGAATCCGGCGGCGGTGGGAAGGAGGCGGACGCAAGAGAAATGGGGGAGGAGTGAAAAAATGAAAACAGATCTGGGGCCCAGAATAAAAACGCTGCTAATGGGCTGCATTTTGATGCAGCCCATGGTAGCATTTATATATATATATATATATATATATATATATATATATATATATATATATGTATATATGTATAGTTTGAAGCCTAGGGGCAACCCTAGAAAATTTTTCTATGGTCGCCCTTAATCTGGACCGTCCAATCATAAGGACGTTCACGATCTACTGATCTTAAAACCCTAACCTCTCCTCTCCTCCCCAATGCCGCCGTCGTTGCGGCTGTTGCTCGTCACCACCTCCTCCCCGACCATGCCGACGCCCAGGTCGCCGCCCACCCGCTTGTCGCCGCTGTGCCCACTCCCGCCAACAGGGGTGCTAAGGTTGCGAGGGGGTGCAGCGCAGGGTGGGGGCGGGCGGGGTCGGGGAGGAGGCGTCGACGAGAGATGGTAGTTGCGAGGTGACGGTGAGCGACGGTCGAACGCGGGCATGGGCGCAGCGGCAGGCGAGTGGGCGGCGATTCAGGTGTGGGCAGGGTTGGGAGGAGGCGGCGGCGAGCGACGGCTACGACGCAAGCATGGGCGCAGTGGCTGCAGGCGGGTGGGCGGAGACTTGGGTGTGGGTGTGGTCGGTGAGGAGGCTGCGACGAGCGACGGCCAAGTGGCGGCAATGCGGGGGAGGAGAGGAGAAGTTAGGGTTTTATGATCGGTAGATCTGGACTGTCTTTATGATCGGACAGTCCAAATTAAGGGCGACCCTATGAAAATTTTATGGGTTGCCCTTAAGCTACCCAAACTCATATATATATATATATATTCTCAATCCTTAGTGGGCCCCTCACACTTCTTCTAATTTATTTCTTTCAATTTCTTCCGCCTCTCGCTTATTAAAATAATGCAGACTATTTATCCGGTCAGTAAAATATCTTGCATTTTGATATTATTTTCTCTCGCTCACTCCTTATTCAGATCTCCTTAATCAACAAACATCACAAAAATTAAGGTCAAAGAAATTATGATCTTTTCGAGTACTCTTTTTCTCTTTTTTTTCTTTCTGAACGTTGCGACTCTTTAGTTTGGTGGTCAATATTGTGGGCATAGAGGCGACTTATGATTTAGGATTGTTACCGACTAAGAGGTAATGTGCAATATATTGAAGGCTTACAGCTTCACACGTTTCGTCAGTACAAGCAAGCTCTCTAAATCATGCACTTTCATTCTATCTATCATTTTAATTTGCTAAGGTCACTGGCTAGCCAGCAGCTTCCCCCAAACATAAGGTAGTGGAATTTCCGAGCCTTCAAAACTTGCGAGAATAGTGAGGCTGCTCCCATGTAATTTGGACTTCGTTTGTGCAACCATAAATTATGTATGATACCATTAGATTTTTTTATTTTTTATTTTATTTTTTCAACGCAGATGAAGAGGAGATGCCGAACGAGAGGTGCACCTGTGTGAAGAGGAAATAAACTGGCTTAGCGAGATTTACGGTGACCGTAGCTCGCCTTCTCTAATATTCAATGGTCCAAGCGAAGCCACGGTGCAGCTAACCAACAACCGTACCGCGTTCGGGTTTTCCAAAAAACTCTTTCCCATTTTTTCCAATGTTTTGAATCAAGTAATTGACCCCTACAGATTTTTGATGTCTCATCATTGTAGCTTTCGTAAGGAAACTGCAGAAGCAAGATGTCAACGTGCATATGATGGTCAAGACTCTACAGACGCAAGAGGACGGGCAATTTGGTAGTACTTACAAGCTCCACGTCCCATCCCTACGGCCTTCTCGCGAAAAATTTGATAATATTCCATGTACAAATTAAACGGATAATATTTGTGATTTTTTATTTTGGGGAAGATTAGTGAAATTCAAATCCTCCAAACTCTATATCCTCGTGTGATACCGAGTTCAAATCAAACAAGCAGGAAGATTCAGCAACATCTAGCTAACAAAATTACTCTGTCAATGTTCGTACATACTGATTAATTTCAAGCCCAAACAAACAGCTTCCAATGATGTAAAGATGTAATTCGGGCCAGCAGGTTGTATTTTCGTTGGAATAGAGGTATATGTATTCTTAGGAAAGATATTATCACCATAAATTTTAAGATATTGGCAATGTTAGTTGCTATTCTGCTGCGTCGCCGACCATTGTAAGCATCGGGGGAGGTGAAACCACCGTTCAGAAGGTAAAAAAGTTAAAAGTCGTACTAAATGTATCATAGAACTTCACGAAGGAGACAAGGACGCACTCATCCTGTTCAATCATTTGCTTCCTTCCAACGTTTAAACAACGAGAAGTTGCTGCTGCTGTTAATGTTCAAAAAGGTTATAAAAGACGAAAACACGCGCTAGAGAATATGAATCCTGTACTTTATTTATACATCGTCATGTCCTCTTAAATTAAGAGAATTAATTGATCTTCATTTATAAGAAGCAAGTATGAAAAATACTATACTTACCAGTTACTACAGCCACACGGTGCCCTCCCTCTACCCAAAAAACATTTTGGAGCATTCAAATAAACTCTGAATTAATTAACTCAAGACCATTTAAGTGAAGGACCATCGAGACTGAAGGATGATCTTAGTTACGGTACTTCAACCACAGCAAAACCACTTTTTTCTGCACAAAAATTAAAGCATTTCAGAATTGATAAAGTGCAAATAATATATCTCCAGTAATGTAAATGCTGAGTAACCACAAATGCCACCTTCTACTGGAAATGGTCAAATTCTTGATCTTGTTCGTTTCTTTCATAGTCTGTTTTAGGTGGAGGTGCAGCAGCCAAATTTGGGTAAAGCTCATATCCTGTTAAGCAGAAACGAAACACTCATTATTTAATCAGCAATTCCCATTTGAATTCCATTATCATAGAATAACTAGAATGGAACAACTCATATTCACACACCTAAAATCTACTAACAAACAACCAAGATTTTAAATTTAACATTTCTTCTTTACAAGCTTCCAAACACATAACACCATGTAATGAAAAACCCATCAATATGATAGCTGCTAAATAAGAATGTTGCTTGATTTCAATGCACATTGAAAGCAAGGTACTTGGCTAGTTGGTGGCTAACGCCAAACAGTTCACACTCAATATAGATGACTCTTCCAGTCACTTTATAATATAAATTAAAGAGCCACTACTATTACTATTACTCTTTATAGTAAAGCGCCATTAATCAACCATATAAACCGTAACACTTGAGCAGTAACATGAAAGATGAGAGTAGGGAACCAAAATGGGAACAATCGTGAGCCAATTGAGACATATATATATATATATATATATATATATATATATATATATATATATATAGAGGCACTTATATGCTCCCCCACTTGTCCCGTCGCGGCCGCCACCTCCTCTTTGACCCCTCCCTCCTCGGAAGGATGCCCCCTCCCTCACTCGGCTGGCCGCGGCCACCCCCCTCCCCAACCTGCCACGATTGTGGACGCTCACCTTCCTTTGCCCCCTTGCCGTAAATACCCCCCTTACTTGGCCCACCCAACTGTGAGACAGAGGATTTTTTTTTTCATCAAATTTAAGTTATCCGATCCAAAAATGGATGGCCCAAATTAGAATTTTCCTACCCTCGGTCTAGAGAAACTTTACCTATATATATATATCACGGAATGTTCGGGGGCATAAAAAGTAGAAAAAATAAAAAGAGACGTAACGAGGACAAGAAGAAGGTACGAAGAACAAAAGGAGGAAAAGAATAGGCAAGAGTGTGGGAAGAAGAGGGTCAATGGAGGCGGAGTGGAGATGAAGGTGTTGGTTTTTCAATTCATCATGTTCATATAACAGTTAAACTTGACCAATTAGTTAGTATTTCAACCTATGAGGAGCTACAATCTAAAGCGTCCAAAAATAGTTGTTGACCGTGGGTGTGGTGTGGGTGTTTGAGGGGCCATGGAAGTTCCTATTTTTTTATTTTCAAATGTAAAAAAGTTGTTGATAGTGGGTATTTGGAAAAAAAGCAGAATATTAATATTCCCATAACTCGCATCAAATACATCGCTAGACCACCACGCATCAAATCCCTAGCCAAGGCTTTCAAAGAGGTCTATTTCCTCGGCAATCAATACATTTCCTGGAGTAACAGATTGCAATCATCACACATACCCAATATGCATCCCTGATTCTCCCCGCAGCACATGCACCAGTCGCCACTGCATTCGCAGGTGTTGGGTAGCATCCAATCAGACAAGTCGTCATCAACCGGGCACCAAAATTTTGAGCAATCGTGGTGTTCCATGCCGAGTGTTTCAGTCAGCAACTGTTGAGAGGAGTCGAGCTGCAATTGGCTCTGGATTTCCGAATATCCCCAGACGAATATTGATGGATCAATTTCGTCCATTGGCATTTGAGAGTCGTCCTCCAACATTGCCAAGAGGATGGCCTCATCCTCCTCTGGAACTTCTTCAATCTCCGACGTGTCCGGAAGTATCATGGGAACTAAGCCTGGAAGCTGGAGGTAATTTTGGGAATGGATTTGCCAAAGAAGGGGCCGATCGAAGCGCCATCTATCCATCAGTGCGCAAAGTAGGAAGCATTATTATTATTATATACATATAAATTCATTCAAGGGTGGTGGTCAATAGGGGTGCTAATTGAGCGAGCGAGCCGAGCTCAACATGTGTTCGAACTCGGCTCGAATAGTTCGAAACTCGTTCGAACTCGACTCGAGATCGAACGAGTTTTGGACACACATGCTCGAGTTCGACTCGAATATCTTTTATGTGTTCGAGCTCGACTCGAGCTCGAATATACTTAAACTGTTTATTTTTGTGAGCTCGTTCGCCAGCTCGTTCGTTAGCTCGAAACCAGCTCGATTAAAAGTCAAAAGTACCTCACTTAAAAAAAAAGTGAAAGTGAGGCCAATGTGGTTTGAACCCTCAACCTTGAAGTCATCAAGGTGAATACTTACCATCTCAACTATCTTGCTTCTTTGTTATTATATTTCATATATATATATATATATATATATATATAAAATATAAAGACTATATTATTATATTATTTTATCGAGTCGAGTTCGAGTCGAACTACGAGTCGAGTTCGAGTCGAGTTCGAGTTACAACCGAGTCGAGTCGAGTCGAACACGACCTTGCTCAAGCTCGGCTCGTAAGATTCGAGTTCGAGTCGAGTTCGAGTCGAGCATTTAAATATCGAGTTTCGAGTCGAGTCAAGCCGAGCCGAACGCTAAATGCTCACGAGCTGGCTCGCTCAATTAGCAACCCTAGTGGTCAAATACACAGAGGGAATAACGACCAACCCAAATAATAATAGTTACTTGCAATGAAGGGGGAGGGGCAGTTGATGGAGAGATGATGGATTTCGGTTCGTCATGATTTTTTTGGTTTGACCCAAATAAAATTAGTTTGAGCTTTGAACCAATTCATAAGTCTCGAACCAATTCGTAACACTCACTTGCAACATCTGGCAAAAACAGAGACACCGTGAATGCTAATTACCCTTCAGTACTGCCCCTGATCCGAACTCCCTCCCACTATTACACATAAAATGTCCTCCCATACCCTATTTAACCCAGTGTTGTAGAAATCGGCCGATTCCGTGCGGAATCGGCCGATTTAAATCGGATCGGCGTCGCGCCGATCCGATTTCGGGGCCGAATCGGGCGGCCCCGAATCGGCCCCGGAATCGGCCGAGTTCGGCCGATTCCGACCGATTTAAATCGGAATCGGAATCGGCCGATTTAAATCGGAATCGGTTTTTTTAGGAAATTACCAAAATACCCTAGGTATGATTTTTATTAAATTATTTAAGCATGGGTAAAATGGTAATTTGGATTTTAAAAACCTAAAATCAAACCCGCTCCCCCGACACCGCCGCCGCTCGTCCGCCCGCCGCCGCCCGGTTTCCGCCTCCGCCGTGCGGCCCCGACTCCGCGCTCGCCGCCGACCGGGCTGCCGACCTCGCCGCCGACCTCGCAACGTCGCCGCCCACCCGTGGCCGGACCGAATCGGGCACGCACGAATCGCCGCCGACTCCGCCGCCGGCTCCGGGCCGCCGACGGTTCGTCCGGCCGGGCTGCCGACATCGGGCTGCCGACATCGCCGCCGCGAGACTCGCCGCCGACCGCGCCGCCGGTGGCGGCGGGGGGGTAAAAATCGCACGGTGGCATTCTTGTAATTAAAAGTTGACTCGAGTCTAACTCGAGTCAAAAATAATAATTAATTCGAAATAATTTAAAAAAATCTTAAAAAATATTTAAAAATATCAAAAACTATAATACACAGAATAATATCAAAATAACATCAATACTTAATTTTAATATATTTATATTATAAATTGTCAAATTATTATATATAACTGATTAAATTAATTTGGACCGATTCAACTGAACCGATTCCTGGCCGATTCAGACCGATTCCGATTCCGATTCCGATTCACTGGAAAACCGATTCCGATTCCGATTCCGATTTATGCAACCATGATTTAACCTACTTATAAATTTTCACTTATCAATTTTTAATATCAAATTATCAATTTTTATATCAAATAATAAAACTAAAAATCTAAAATTTCATAGAAAAACTTGAAATATAAAAATTAGTAGATAGAAGTCAATTACTTTTGATTATTACTATATTCGTGAGAAAAAAATACATATGAAGAAATATCACAATCTAAAATAATTCATGTGAAAAAATATCATACTCTTAACAAGGAAAAATCATAAAAAATAATTAAAAATAAAGAAAAACATAAAGTGACAATCGCAAAAATAAGTATCATATTTTTTCAACTATATATATACTTTTTCTTCGTACCATTTTTTCCTCTTTTCAAGTTTGTACATCATGAACAATAATTTTCCAGTATAAACCTCTTCTGATGAACTTTAACCCATTAGAAGTTTAATGCCCTTATATATTTGTATCTTAAAAGAATTTTTAAAAAAAATGATTATGAAAGGAAAAAATCACAATTTGAAATAATACATGAAGACAAATACAATAACTTTAATGTGGAAAAAGCATTGATAAATAAATAAATATAAATAATGTCATAAATTGTCCAATGCAAAAAATAAATATGTTTTAAGCAAAAAAAAATTCCAGACTAAACAATAATGGAAAAGGAAAAATCCAAAAAAATTGAAGTGTAAATAATAAAAAATAAAATAATAGTAAAGGAGAATGGATCAATGCATAAAAATGAACAATTAGTGACGTTGATAATCAAAAAGTAAATTATAGGAAAAAGACAAAGACAGATAAATAAGTTATGAATGAACCAAACCTATTAAAATAAATAAATAAAGTAATATACTTACCACAAAGTTATTTTACATTTTAAGACAAATTTTTTATGAAAATCATCGTATATCAAAAAATACTATTGGTATATTGGTGTCACTCCTTCTCTTAAGAGCCCTCCGCAAGAGTTACATCTCCTCACCCTCGCCGACAATAGCAACTGAGAAAGGCCACCATTTTCAAGCGATTGTTTAATTAAAACGGCCTCCCTTGCCCCTTCTTTTGTTCTTCCTCACTTTCTTCGTTTACATTCTATTTATAATGCTCGCGCTCCTCCCTCCGTAGTATGCTAACAGGAAGGAAACCATGCGACAAAGTGGGTTCACATCATGGTTGTATGAATCGGAATCGGAATTGGAATCGTTTTTCGAGGGAGTCGGAATCGGAATCGGTCTGAATCTGACAGGAATCGGTTCAGTTGAATTGGTCTAAATCGGTCATATATAATAATTTGACAACTCATAACATAAATATATAAAATTAGATAATGATGGAATTTTGATATTATTGTATGTATTATATTTTATGATATTTTTTCATATTTTTTTAAATTTTTTAAATTCTTTAGAATTAGTTATTATTTTTAACTCGAGTCCGCATGAGTCAAGTTTTAATTATGAGAATGCCACTCCTTATTTCTTTCTCTTCGCCTCTTCTCTCCATCTCCGCCTCTTCTCTCCACAGCTGCCGCTGCCACCACGCCCCTCCTCCCCCCAGACCCAGCCCACCCCGCCCTGCCCCCCTCTCCGCCAGCCTTGCCCCGCCCCCTGCCCTGTCCCTCCATGCCGCCAGCCCCGCCCCGACCCCGCCTACCCCCGCCAGCCCTGCCCTGTGCCTCCCCGCCACCGCCACCCCACCTCGCCTCCCCCGCCGGCTGTGCCCGTCCCCTGCGCCCCCAACCCTGCCCCTCCAGATCCTCCCCCTACCCCCAACCCAGCCTCGCCGTTGCCCCCGTCGCCGCCACCGCCTCTCTCCGTCACCCTCGTCGCTTCTCGCCGTCGCCCCCATTGACACCGCCATCGCCGCCGCCGCCGCTGTCGCTCGCCGTCACCGCCGTCAGTCACTGTCGCCGCCGTCACCACTCGGGTAAATTCTAATTTTACCCGTGTTTAAATAATTTAATTAATATCATACCTAGGGTATTTTAGTCATTTTTCAAAAAACTGATTTTTCACGATTTACGCCGATTCTGATTCCGATTTAAATCGGTCGGAATCGGGGTAAGCTCACCCGATTCCGAGCCCGATTTGGGGCTGACCGATTCAGTCTCAAAATCGGATCGGCCACGTGCCAATCTAATTTAAATCGGCCGATTTCACTCAGAATCGGCCGATTCGTGCAACAATGGTTCACATAAGTTGTTGAGGGGCACTATTTAGAGATTTTGAAAAGAAGTAGATAGGGGTTTTGAATTTTAAAAGATATTAACCGTAAAATACATGTATGGTCATCATAAACCTCTCTCCATCCGCGAGCTCAGCAGCGATGCATGGGATGGGAACGCTGAGGCAGGCAGTCTACACGGGTGGGCTTCTGTGTTCACGACGACCAAGAAGCAGGAGCCACATGGATTTCGCGTGCCCGAATATCTCTTCTTGGACTAGCAGGAGCTCGGGGGATCATGTCGATCATCGCGGCGCAGCTTGCTCTGTTGCCGCTGCTGTCGCCCCCGCCCACGTCGTTGTCACTCGTGTCTGATGACTTTGATGTAATCAATTGCTGGTAACTAATGTTAAAGATCTGTACTTTTTTTTGTTATTAGTAATCTTTAATTTCATGTTTATGTTAATCAGTTTTGATTTATCTTTTAGCCTTAATGTATAGGTTGTCGGAATATTTTTTAAGTAATTTTAATGTATAAGTTGCCGTAATTTTTTTAGCAATTTTAATTATGCTTCCGTTTATATCTTTAAGCCTTGGTTTTAGTTGTCGGTAACAAAATTTTAGTTATTTTAGATGTGCTTCTTTCAATGAGTTTTGTTTTATGTTTATAACTTTATTGCTTTTGGCCTTGGTGTAAGTAGATGTAAAAATATCATTAGTAATTTTTACAATGTTTTGCTAATGAGTTCTGATTTATATTTTATATGGTTTAGCCTTGGTGTAAGTTTCCCTTCTTTTAAAAAAAACTTTTAGTCATTTTCACCATGTTTCTGAGCTCTTATTTATGTTTTAGCTTTCACGTAAGTAATAATATGTTTCATATGGATTTGCTTACACAAATTTGTTGGATCCTTTATATTATGCCGCTTGATACTATTGGATGTCCATATCTCTTCCACGAAGAAGTTATCTTCTGTTCAATTGATTGAAAACTGTTTATTAGTGTGGTTTTATTTTTGACCTTGCCCATGATTTCAAGCTTAATAGTTGTTATATTACTATTTAACATAACTGATTATCGTTAGAAAAATAGGTATGGACAGTTACAAAAGAATTTTAGACGATAAAGATCTTTCACGAGGGACAAATCAAACGGACGAAAACTCGCCTGGGCAATCTGCCCACTGCAAGAACAAACGGTTCATTGAGTAGATTTGTAGTTTTTAGAATTTATATATTGGATTCCTTCTTTGTTTTAAAAGGAATTCCTACTTATAGGTATTCTATGATAATGGTTGATGACCGGAATAACCAAAAATATCGGGAGTGGGGCAGACGGGCGTACGCGGCGGGGGAGCGAGGAGGAGGGAGGGGGAGCCTTGCGAAGGGGTGGCGGCCGGGAGGGGCGACGACGCGGCGGAGCGGTGGTGCTACAGGCGGCGACTGGGGGGCGATGCGGCGGTGGGGCGGGGGCAAAGTTTGTTTTTTCTGTTGGGGCCGCCGCCGGCCAGATCCGGCCGCGACAGGCTGGACCTGGCCGTCCCCCGACCAGATCTGGCCGGGGGACGGTCAGGTCTAGCCTGTCGCCGCCGGATCTGGCCGCGGTTGACCGCCCACAACCAGCCGCAGTCCGCCCGCATCTGGCGGCGGCCAGATCGGGCTGTGGCGGGCGCCGGGGCGGGGCCGTGGCGGGCGCCGGGGCAAGGGTCGGCCACCCTCCCCGCTACAGCGGCGGCGCTCCGCCTCTGCCCCTCCATATGATCTGGACCGTCCTTCTAATCGGATGGTCCAGATCAAATTAAAATTTTCTTTTTAAAAAAAAATTAATAAATCTGGGCCGTCCTTGTAATCAGACGGCCCAGATCATTGTGGCGCAGAGAGCCGATTTCTTGCCTCTGGCAAAGGAAATCGGCTCTCATATATATATATATATATATATATATATATATATATATATAGGGACTGCTATGCGCTACACCAGCGCATTTGATTGTGGGCCGTTGGATGAAATCCAACGGCCACAATCAAAATTCTGCCCCCCCCTCTCCCTCCCTCCCTCCCTCCCTCCTGCCGTCGTCCCGCCGTCCACCCCAGCCCCGAGGATTCCTGGCGGTCGCCCGGGCCCCTGACCCTGACCTTCCCCACCGGTCGCCCCTGCCCCCCACCCTCGGCCCCACTCACAGCAGCCGACCCATCCCCCCGCCTTGCCTGCAGCTGCTGCCTCCCCGCCCCCACGTTCCCACCCCCCGTCCCCCACACCCGCCTCTGCTCGCAGCCGCCGGCCCACCCTCGTGATCCCCTCACCCACCCTGCTCGCGGCGATCCCCCCCCCCCCGGCGTGCGGCTGGTGACGAGGTTGCCGGCGGTGGGGTAGGGCAGTAAAACAGAGGGGGGGGGGGAGAAACAGGGGAGGGTACTAGTGTAATAAAAATTTTACTCGGTCATGACTCGAGTTAAGTTTTTATTACGAAATAAATTTTTAAAAAATAAATTAATTTTATAATAAAAACTTGACTTGGGCCGATTCGAGTCAATATGACGAATTAAATTTAAAAAATAAAAAAATAATTTTGTAATTCTGCACGGGTCCGAGTCAAGTTTTTATTACAAAATAAATTAAAAATAATAAAATAATTTCGTAATAATAACTTCACTCTATACTGATGCGAGTCAATATTACAAATTAATTTTTAAAAAATAAAATAATTATGTAATAAAAACTTAATATGATCGCTATTCGAGTCAAGTTTTTATTACAAAATAAATTATAAAAAAATAAAATAATTTCGTAATAAAATCTTAACTCTATCCCGACTTGAGTCAATATTACGAAATAAAAAATTTTTTAAAAAATAATTTTGTAATAAAAACTTAACTCGAGTTGGGACAGAGATGTATAACGAAATAATTGTTTAAAAAAATAAAATCATTTCATAATAAAAACTTGACTCGATCCCGTCGGGCTCGAGTCAATATTACAAAATTAGTTTATTTTTTAAAAAATTATTTTGTAATATTGACTTGAGTGGGGATTGAGTTAAATTTTTATTATAAAATTATTTTATTTTTTTAGTATTTATTTTGTAATAAAAATTTGACTCGATCTCGACTCGAGTCAATATTATGAAAAAAAATTAAAAATATAAAATAAATTTGTAATAAAATATTGACTGGATCTTGACTCGAGTTAATAGTATGAAATAATTTTTTTAAAAAAAATAAAATAATTTTGTAATAAAATCTTGACTCGATTTCGATTCGAGTCAATCATATAAAATAATTTATTTTTAAAAAAATTATTTCGTAATAAAAATTTAATCGTTCTTGACTCGTGTCAATAGTACAAAATAATTTTTTTTAAAAAATAAAATAATTTATTAATAAAATTTTATTTGATCTGGACTTGAGTTAATAGAATGAAATAATTTTTTGTACAAAATTACTTGAGTCGGCTAGGGTGGGGCAGGGAGCCGTGGGACAGGGTGCGGCAGGGGGCGGCGCGCCGGGGCTCGAGGCAAGTTAATAAAAAAAATGTCTCGGCCTTGACTCGAGTAAAGTAAATAAATAATTGACTCCGTTTCGACTCGACTTAATTAAAATTGACCCGATATCGACTCGAGGCTATTAATAAAAAAATGACTCGATCTTGATTGTAGTTAATATTCTTATAATATTTAAGTAAATCAGAAACAAGACCGAGTGGATCCATCCTATATAACTTTCTTGTACATGATGAATACAAGTACAAACTTACAAGTTACAAAAGTGTGAAATTTGATTAAAAAAGATAACAATTCATGGTAACAAGTTACAAATTCGGAGCTATCATAGTCGTTCTGCATCATTGCTTTGACAATCGCCATCACTGCGCCGACGCCCCTGAATAGACTCCATGACCCCACTTTCAGATGGAACAATTTTTTGCCTATATATTTAAAAACAAAACATGGAAAATAATCAAATATATATATAAAACAAACATCAAAAGAAGGGTTGATTAGGCAACATTACCGTGATACAATTGCAGGGCAAGTACGTTTATCATGCCCAACTCCCCGTTGATTACACCCATGGCATAGCCTATCTTTTCCCAAAGGGTCCCCTGCAAGTTCTTTGCCACTCTTCTATCTTTTACCACTTCCTTTTGTCTTTGATTGTGCAGGTGGATGGACTTGTATTCCATGATGTAGTTGTATTCCATGATGCTGATCATCTACCACATCTTCTACCATTTTTTCTATCTCCAACAATTTTTGCTTGGCAAGTTCAAACTTTTCAGATGACGAACATGCCTTTTTGGCCCATCGATTAAATATACAGTGCAATTCTCCCCAATTTGAGAATAACGTTTTGTGACAATCACCATGAAGTTCCACTCCCTCACTATCAAAAACAACTTCCTTTGCTATGTCAATTGTCCATCTCTTCAGGATATACATTTCAGGAAAAATATCCCCCTCATTCAATCTAAGTACATATAGCAAATGTCTACATGGAAAACCTTCACTTTCTAAAAGCTGACAACTACATGTGCATCTCCTATTAGCTCCTTTGTAAGTAACATGTGCAACCAAGCCTTTATTATTTCTACAACATGTTACATCATACTATTCAACATCCTCCCCATCTAATTTCTTATGAGATGAGCAACAAACCATACTGTATTGTAGTTCTTCTTGAAACTTATAAAACACTTTTCGAATATAAACCTTTGCCATCGTACATTCCATATTGAATGGGGTGACCAATTTAGGGCTTTTATATGAATTTTCATATGCTTCTTTTGCCTCGTTCAATCTCTGTCTTTTGATAGCTCTCTCATATCTATGTATAAACTCAATGAGGCTATTTTTTTTGTTCACATACTTTGAGTACAATGAGTTTTGAGATTCACTTCGTTGTGAACTTCTTATACAAGTTAAAAATATACCTTTACTATACACAGACACCCAAGCATGACGAATTGCATATATGGATTTCAACCACTCATTTCCCTCTACACAATTGTCTTTCATTAGTTCAATCCATTGTGATTCAAAGATTTCTTTGTTTTTCGCCCCATAAATTAAACTGTGAAATGGCTCATAAAACTCCTTCCTGTGAGCAATTGCACCTAATTTTTTAGTCTCCTTCTTAAGGATATGCCAAATGCAAAGACGATGATATGTTGAAGGAAATATCAATTTAATTGCTTTATCCATTGCCGGATATTGGTCAGTAACAATTGCCCCGGGATGCCTTCCATCCATGCATTTTAAAAATGTTTCAAAAAGCAACACAAACGATTTTGTCTTCTCATTACACAAAAATGCACATCCAAATGTAATTGTTTGCCTGTGATGGTTTACGCCGGTGAATGGGGCAAAAACAAGTGAATATTTATTTGTATTATATGTTGTATAAAAAATGATCACATCTGAGAAAAGATGATAATTTTTTCTTGCAATTCCATCCGCCCAAAAATAATGCTTTAATCTTCCCTCATCATCTACTTCATAGCAATAAAAAAGGAGTCATTCATCTCTTTCATTTCCTCGAAATGTTCCATCACTAATTGGGCATCAATTTCCTTTATCTCTTTTTTATATTTTGTCAGCATATTTCTAATATCTTTTTCTGTACAACCAATATTTTCTGTCGTGCTTCAATTTGTAGCACAGATATTAGTTGAGAAGTTTTTATGTTAGCCTCTTCAAATTGGTCAATCAAATATCGGTGCACACTTGTAACATGCCTATATGACCTGAGAAATTGAATTTTTGATGGTGTAAGGAGTGCATAATTATGTCCTTCTTCGAAATACATGACATTCCATGTGCCCTCTTCATTCTTAGTTACCCTGATGCGTGCTTGATAGCCTTCTCTTATTATAGGATGAGTTCTCTTTTTTCCTTTGTCAGGTATTTCTCTTTTTCGCTCATCTTCTTTGAAATGACCTTCTTTAGAACACATGAATATTTGCGACCATAACTCTTTTGTTCTCCTGTGATAATTTGTACTATGTTTATGTATACCAAAACCGGCCATTTTTGAATAACTGCTATATAAATTGAGTGCATCGTCCAAACAATCAAATTGCATTCCAACCTTCGGTTTGAACTCATCTTCTACAATAGGATAAATTGTTGTAATATTTTTGCCTATTTCTTCTTCCTCGTATACTTTATCTTGAAGCTTGTCCATTCTTTAAAAAATATAAAATTTACAAAAACTAAGAATATTTTAAATAAAAATAAATGCAGTAAACATGCTTCAGTTAAGTCAAAGTATTTTTAAAGGCTTAACTCTAACCTGATTCTCGTATTCCGAAAGATGTATTTTTGGCGACCTCATCTCACTGTGACCTGAAAAATATAAATTTATCGTCAAATATAAATATATGCCACGGAAGCCCGTTAAAAAAAATTAAATTTAAGGTTAAAAACTAGAATACTCATGCTCGACCGAGTCAAATTTTTGACTCAAGTCGGGACGACGACAGCGAGTGATTGCGGGGCTGCGACTGAAGTCGTCGGAGGTGCGGCAAGAGGACCGCGGGCGCATGGGGAGTGCAGGGCGGCGAGGGGCGGGCAAGGGGCAGTGGGGGGCGCGGCAAGTTTGGGAAGGGCATGGGAGGGAGCAGTGGCAGGGGGCGGCAGGTGTGGGAAGGGGGGTGGCAGGGGGCGGGGGACGGGAGCCCGGGGGGCGGTGAGGGGGTGGGAGGCACGGGCTGGGTGACAGCGGCAGGGGCGGGGGCAAGGTGCGGCATGGGGTGGGAGGCGGGGCAGGGCGCGGGAGCCGGGGGACGGCGAGGGGAGGGCAGGGGGCCTGGGCCGGTGGGAGGCAGGGGGCGGCAGGTTGGGGAGGGGTCGGTGGTCGGGGGCCTCGATGCGGCCGGCGGGGTTCGAATAGGGGCGGGGATGGGTGAGAGGGGTTGTCGACGGGGATAGGCGGCCCGGGATGGGCGAGAGGAGGTGGTCGGCGGGGACGGGTGAGCCGGTCGTTTTATAGAACGATGACCACAGGAAGACGCCGGCAGGAGTGGAGCGCGCCAAACCTCATCGACGGGGGGGGGTGTAAATTGAATCTGGGCCGTCGGATCCATATGTAACGTATATATATATATATATATATATAGGGTGATGATATGGTGCGCTGCCACTGTTGGCAGCGCACCATACGCTGCCAATTGTGGGCCATTGGATCTGATCCAATGGCCCACAGCAGCCCTCCACACTCCCCCAACCCAAATCCCCCCCCCCCACCCCACCCACCCACCCACCATCTCCATACTCTGGCCGGCCGCCACACGACCGCCGACAGCCGCGGCCCCACCACCACCCGTGACCGACCCCCCACGACCACCTGCATCAAAGGCTGGGCCCGCCCCCAACTGCCGGCCTCCCCTGCCCCCCACCAAGCTCCCTCTCGCCGGCCGCCCCTGCCCCTACTGGCTGCCCCATGCCCTCGCCCCGCCGTCCTGCCCTACCACCGCCCCACCCGCCGCCCATGCCCATTTCTTCTCCACCCCCTGCCACCCCTACCCCAGCCGTCTGCCGCCCCTGCCAACCCCCTCGGGTCACACCCGTCGATAGGGGGGAGGGCCAGCTGCGGTGGGTGGTAGCATGGTAGGGGTTGGAGGGTGGCAACGGCGGCTGGGGCAGGGGCACCGCCGGCTGGAACGTGAGGCGGGTGGGGCGGGGGTAAGAAATAGGGGAAGGTAGTTTCGTAATAAAAACTTGACTTGATCCCGACACGAGTCAAGTTTTTATTACAAAATAATTTTTTTAAAATAACATAATTTCATAATAAAAACTTGACTCGATCGTGACTCAAGTAAAGTTTTAATTACAAAATAAATTTTAAAAAAATAAAATAATTTCATAATAAAAATTTAATTCGGTCTTGCTCGAATTAACTTTTTATTAGAAAATAAATTTATTAAAAAATAATTTTTTAAAAAATCAAATAATTTCGTAATAAAAACTTAACTCGATCCAACACGAGTCAATACTATGAAATAAATTTTAAAAATTATAAAATAATTTTGTAATAAAAACTTGACTCGATTATGTGCGGAACCGAGTCAAGTTTTTATTTTAAAATAAATTTATTACAAAATAAAAATTTAAATTTATTTCATAGTATTGACTTAGTCCTGCACAGAAATTTATTTTATATGTAATAAAAATTTAAAAATTTTTAAATTTATTTGACAGTATTGACTAGTGTCGGATCGAGTTAAATTATTATTACAAAATTATTTTATTTTTAAAATTTATTTCATAGTATTGACTTGTGTTAGATTGAGTTAAGTTTTTATTACGAAATTATTTTATTTTTTTTAAATTATTTTTTAATAAATTTATATTATAATAAAAAGTTAATCCGAGTCGAGACCGAATCAAGTTTTTATTACGAAATTATTTTATTTTTTAAAAATTTATTTTATAATTAAAACTTTACTTGAATTAGGATCGAGTTAAGTTTTTATTACGAAATTATATTATTTTAAAAAAATATCTTGTAATAAAATATGACTCGTGTCGGGATTAAGTCAAAAATTTTATTACGAAACTACCCTCCCCTGTTTCTTCCCCCGCCCCACCCGCCTCCCGTCCCAGCCGGCGGTGCCCCCAGCCCAACCGCCGCTGTCGCCCTCCACCCCCCACCCTGCTGCTGTTAAGCGTTTAAAATATATAATATTTACCCATGTTTTTAATATGATTTTGTACTTCCCGGGTATAAACATTATTAATTATGTAATATTTTACTTTATTTTTTAGTTAATTCATATTTTATTATTTATACTTAATTTTGGTGTTTCAATGCAGAAAAAGATGAATAAATTAAGCTTTGGATTTGATTGGTCATAACACTTGGCCCTACCCAATGGCTACAATTCATGGTGTTCAATGGAGTCGAACAGTTGGAAACTTGAAGGGGCATTATAATTAATTAGATTACGTTGATTTGTGAACACCCTCTTCGAATTCTTGTATCTCCACTTCTATATAAAGGGGTGGTCATTTGTTATTGATCATATCTCATCTATTGGCTTCAGAGTGTAGTGAAAGTAGTAGTTTTAGTTTTTGTAATTTATTTTCTTTTATAATAAAAATTAGTTTCTTCTTTATAATGTTTTCTATTTTTATTATGGAGTAGTCTCTAATTTTTTTTCTAGG